>SJYQ01000270.1:0-19220 GCA_006410935.1 Redunca redunca | reverse complement strand
CCTCCTCTCCCCCGCCCCCCACTGTGCTGGATGCTTGCCTAGCCGCTCACTCCTTTCTTTTCATCTGACACCTGCTTAAGGAGCTCCTTCCAAACACTCTGCTCTGAATGAAAGAGGTAACTTGACGTGACTCCTTCCGTCCCTGAGACCGGGTTGTTTTTCTCTGCAAGCAGCTTAAAGTCTGTTTTCCTGGTGCCTTAGAGTATGGCCCCTGCGGAGGGAAGGCCTTGACCCGATCGGGTTTATGTGTCCTGCAATCTGGCCTTTGTTTCATGAACCAAGACCTGCTCCGCCTCGAGGCTCACCGGCCTCCCTCAGTAGATGCTCTGGGATTCGGGGCCTTCCCCTCGGGCAGTCTCAGCCCTCACCCACCGCCCCCACCGTTACCTTTCTCACAACTGACTCCACCTGCTGAGTCAGGGAGAGTCCCCGTCTCAGCTGGGGGGACCCTCCCTCACGGCTTCTGGGCCTTGAAGACTGGCTGTGCCCTGGACTCTGTCCTGGAATCTTTCCCTGCCCTTGGTTTCTGGTTTTTAAATGCACTTTTTCGGGTTATATTCTTTCCTCCTTGGTGGCTGTTGGAAAATCCTGTTCTTTTGCCAGTTTAAATTTTCTTTTCTTATTTTTATTGAAAATGGGGAAGGAAAATTCTGTAAAGCCATCTCATTTTAATAGTGAACTTATGTTAAACTGATGTTTGATGTAATAGCAGCTAACACAATAATGATGTTGATGGCGTACGTGGATGAAGACACGGTTACTCAGACTTCCAGTCCCATCATCCTTATTCTAGGGACATGGCAAGGAGGAAAAGGACCGCCAAGGCTGATTTTTGTGTGAGAGGCAGTGTGGTAGGACTCTCTGGAGGAACAGAACCAGCAGGATCCGTATCTATTTGCCAGTGTCTGTGTTGTTGCTGTTTTTCAGTTGCTCAGTGTCCAACTCCTTGCCACCCCATGGACTGCAGCACGCCAGGCCTCCCTGTCCATCACCAACTCCCGGAGTTTACTCAGACTCGTGTCCATTGAGTCGGTGATGCCATCCAACCATCTCATCCTCTGTCGTCCCCTTCTCCTCCTGCCCTCAATCTTTCCCAGCGTCAGGGTCTTTTCCAATGAGTTGGCTCTTCGCATGAGGTGGCCAAAGTATTAGAGTTTCAGCTTCAGCGTCTGTATCTATGTCTATATCTTTATACAGTCTGCACCTGTATCTGTTTTCTCTATACCTCTTTCTTTCTCTCTCTTTATCTCTCTCCCTCCTCCCCTCTCTCTTTTCTTCCTTCCTTCCTTTTTCTCTTTCCTTCCTTCTTTCGTTCTCTCATCTATAGGGTGATTTATTATGAAAAAAGTAGCTCAGCTGATGATGGAGATGGAGAAGTGCTATAAACTCAAAGGCCTGAGGACGGGAGATACGAGTGCTGCGAGTCCCATTCCCAGTGCCAGGACAGGAGACGACGCCCGTCCCAGCTCAACAGTCAGGCAGAGAGAGAGAGAGCACCCCTTCCTCCTCCTCCCACCCCATTTTTCCCCTTCAGGCCTCCAAAGGTTTGGATGAGGCCCACCCACGCTGGGAGGACTACCTTCTCCACTCAGTTTATGGATTCAAATGCCAGCCTCTTCTGGAGATACCTTCACAGAAACACCAAGGAAAACATTTAACCAGATACCGGGGCGACTTGTGACCCAGTCAAGTTGACAGATCAGATGAACCATCATAGCCAGTATTCAGCATAATAGCCAAGAATTTAGGCCCTGGACTCAGACACAGGTTTGACTTTTTCTGCATTTACACACTGTGTGGTCTCCTCTTAGCCCCCCTGACCTCTCTGTGCCATAGTTTCCTCACCTGTAAGATGGAAACGAAAGGAGAACTAGCTGTGAGGCTGACAGGTGACTGCCGGGAGTTTCAGAATGCTTAAGCTGGAAGGTAACTCAGAGTCAGTCTGCTCCTTTCTTATGTAAATATTGCATGGATCAAGGAGACCGAACTCAGAAAGTCTCAGCTCGCCCGCCTCCAGGGAGTGGGCAGGGGAAGGAGCGGAGTTCCCACCTGGCGCGGAGTTATGAGATTATAGGTCTCACCACGTGCAGCAGCCTTTGTGAGACAGAGCGGGCCAGCCTGCTTGCCCCTGGTCATCAGGACCTGCCATGCTGCCTTGGGCCCTGTCTACAGCAGGCTCTGAGGTCACTGGGTTATTGTACTTGCGTACACTGTTTTGTTTATGCTGATGAAGTTGTCTTCATGTGTCCCCACTTCGCTATGAGTTTTATCTGTTGCTCATACTAAATATGACCTTTGACCTACAGCACAGCACAGGGAACTCTGTTCAATATTTCGTGACAGCCTGTCTGGGAGGAAGTTTGGGGGAAAGTGGATGCATGTATATGTATGGCTGAGTCCCTTCACTGTTTACCTGAAACTATCACAACATTGTTAATTGGCTATGCGTGCAATGCCTGCATGCTGAGTCATGCCCGACTCTGGTATATCCCAATACAAAATAAAGTTTAAAAAAACTGGAATCATCCAGGCCAACATTGTCCAATAAAAATAACCAGCTATAACTGTACTTTTAAATCTTCTGGCAGCAATATTTTTAAAAACATAAACAGATTAACAAATAAAAAAATAAATATGACCTTCGCTGGGAGGAATTTGTTTTAAAAGCGGTTCGGTGAGTGCTGGGAGCTCAGCCATCATCCCTCACGGCTTCGATACTCGCCCTGATTTACTCACCACAGCAAACCTCTGAGCCCAGAGCCCTCGTCTGACCCCCTCCATCGTAACCTGACCCTAACCTTACGTGGCCTGATGACAGCAGAAAGTGGGTCGTGCTCCTCTTTGGGCCGTCCGTGGGGAAACCGAGGCACGAACCTGGCCGACATCCACCCAACGACTGCGTGTTCCAGCAGCTCGGCAGCAGACGGCCCTCCTGGGACGGGAAGGGCCTCGGGCCATCACGTCCCCCTGGGGGCTGCACAGCCTGTCTGTGGTGTTCCGTGCTCAGGCGACCGCTCAGTCGTGTCTGACTCTCTGTGACCCTGTGGACTGTAGCCCTCCAGGCTCCTCTGCCCATGGGATTCCCCAGGCAAGGATCCTGGAGTAGGTTGCTATTTCCTCCTCCGGGGGATCTTCCCGACCCATGGAAGATGGTGTGCACCCACCCAAAGCCAGGGGAGCAGGACCCCTCAGGCAGAGAGTAGGCTGTTTGACAATGTGGTTTGAATGTCTCATTTTAATGTGGCGTTTTCTAAGAAAATAGCTTTTAACTCCAGCCCTCTCCTCCCTCTCTTCCTGGCCATGCCCTCCGCTGGCCACACCCCCGGCCACACCCACGGTCTCCCCTGCTGACTTACCCGGTGTAGCTGCTGCAGAGGTGTCTTTCTGGCCCCGCCCCCACCCCACCCACCCCACGCTGTTCCCTCCTGAACGTGCGAGGTGTGCTGTCCACACTTGCAGAACTGACCTGGATCAGTGAATTAATTCGTATTTAAAGGATGATGGTTGCATAGCACTGCCAATATTCCAAGTAAATTTCAAAGGCAATTCTAAACGGAGATTTTTTTTTTTTTTTGGCCAGGGAAATTCACTGAAGGAAGGCTGCTGTAAAGTCTTAACCCCACGGTGGTCTGTCTTGCAAGCGTTTCTGAGTCCCAGGGTCGCTGTCCTCCAAGGACGCCTGTCTGGGCTGCTTCTGTCACTGGCCGTCCACAATTCGTCCCCGGTGGAAGGCCACCAGCCGAGTTACACAGGGATGATGGAAGTTCTGACTTCTGCCAAAACTGTCCTGTGTCTTTACGAAAAGTGCTAGACTTGACAAGCATCCCTGGTGGCTCAGACGGTAAAAAATCTGCCTGCAATGCAGGAACCTGGGTTTGACCCCTGGGTAAGGATGATACCCCAGAGAAGGGAATGGCAACCCACTCCATTGTTCTCGCCTGAGAAATCCCATGGACAGAGGAGCCTGGAGGGCTACAGTTCATGGGGTCACAAAGAGAGCTACAGTCCGAAGAGTCTGGCGGGGTGTGGTGAGGGGTGTCTGTTACTGCAGGACGCTTCGTTCCCACGGGGACTCTGGAGCCCTCGGCCCTCGGGAGCTGTTGGTGAGACCCGATGTGGCACACAGCTGCCCCAGGACGTGGTGTGACCTCAGTCAAGGCTGCTTTCTTTAGCAGTGGGCAGTTCCTGGAGGCCAGAGACCCAGCTGGGGCCTCTGTCTTCGGGGGATTCGGCTGAGAAAGGTTAGACTCTGAAGCCTGGGAGTCAGTCCTTCCCACGGCACGACCTGAACATCAGCCTGGCTCTGGAGCGGCCGCAGGCTAGGAGCATTGCAAGTCAACTCATTTCATCTCCAGTGTTTGCAGGGACAGGAGGCTGGCAGAGGCCCACAGACAGCCCTCTCGGCCCTGCGTTCCTCTCCGTGGCCTGAACTTGGTGGGCTTATGACCTTCTGCCCTGGCAGGCCCCACTTCTACCAGCAGTCAGCATACTCGGTGATCTAAAATTTACAGTCTTCATTTTGTCTCAGTTCAGAGTAACTAGGCTTTGTACCAACTGCTCTGAACCCGCCTCATTGCAGGAGGCCTTATGGAGGCAGTCGGCTTGTGGGAGGCGCGTTAACACTCATTGTGCCCTGTCTGCCCTCTTCGTAAGGTTCGAGTCTTACTGCGGCCACCAGGGTCCCCAGGGCTGCAACCCAGTCTCCCCTCCGGGCAAATCTGGGAGGTGCGCTCAAGAACTACTCTGAAGTCTTTGCTCAGGCTTGCAGAATAGCGCCTTTATTCTACCATTAACCCAACCTCACAGGTCACTGGGGCCCGTGAGCATCTTAGAGGGCCGGAAGCTGGCGACTGAGTGCCCCGTCTTCTTTCTTAGAGGCACAGAATCCGTCTGGGTGAGAAGCCTGGCCCTGCCGTGGGACCGTCGGCAAGATAGTGCGCCTCTCTGTGCCTCGGGCTCCTCCTGTCTAGCGGGAAGCTGGGACTAGCACACGGGGGTCCCACGCAGCAGGCTGCTGTTGCCCTCGCCCCTGCTCCGGGGTGAGGAGCACGCTAGCGTCAGGGGAGCTGGTTGCAATGTCAGCACCAGATCCAGACTAGAGCTCAGGGGTCGTGACAATCACCTTTTCTTTATTTTCAGAGTGAGGTTTTTACAGCTGTCGTAAAAGGCCGGCTCTCGGGCGCCCCGTGTCACCGTGGAGGCTGGCATGCCTCAGATCCGGGGCTGTGCTGGAGACGCCCACTCTGGGTGCCCCAGGGCTCCAGAACGCCCATGTCCTCCCCGGCCGTTGGGGAGCTTTCTCCTCACTGCCTGGACCACAGGGCTGGCCTGGACGACCTCATCCTAACCGGAAGTCTTAATCCTCACTCCTTTGCGGTCCTTTTCCAAAGGCGGGAGGAGGAGGAATGCTCATTCTCTCTACAGGGTGCATACAGATTTTTACAATACAAGCCTTCTCTGGCCTCTTCGAGAAATGTGTTGTTTTGTATTTTTCTATGTCCCGTCTTCTTCCTAACGTCTAAGCCTTGGCGTTGGAGCAGTATCTATGGAGAGCAGAGACCAATACCCAGAGGAGCGCCTTGGTGTGTGATGCGTGTGACGTGTGTGTGCGTGTGCATGCTCAGTCGTGTCTGACTCTCTGCGGCCCCGTGGACTGTAGCCCGGCAGGCTCCTCTGTCCACGGGGTTTCCCAGGCAAGAATACTGGAGCGGGTTGCTGCTTCCTCCTCCAGAGGATCTTCCCGACCCAGGGACTGAACCCGCATTTCCTCTACCGGCAGGCAGATTCTTTACCCGCTAAGCCATCAGGGAAGTCTTGGGGAGTCCATGAATCTGTGCTGAATGAATGAAAGGTTCAGAGTGCTAGGTGAATGAATGAATGAATCATCGGGGCATTCAGACACAGGTGGAATCATCCCAAAGCCCCGCCTGAAACGGCCGGGGGATGCCATGGTCCTCAGAGGTGTCCATGAGGTTCCAGACAAGAATGGGGAGCCCCCCATTCCAGAGGGTCCTCAGGACCCTGCCTGAGGGTGCGCCAAGGGCTCCAGCCCTGGGGCAGCACCGAGGATGTGGCAAGGCTGGCACTGGTGGGGTGTGGGCACTCAGGACTGCGAGGGCGCAGAAGGTGAGGTCCTGCAGGAGCTGGTCTCCCTTCCTCTCAGCAAGTGGCCTCAGGAGCCCAAGCCAAGCCTCCTCACTCAGACTTGCATGATTCCTGGGGAGCCCCAGAGTGGGCAGGACACAGACTCACAGCCCAAACCCAGGACAGGAGGTGGGGCGGCAGGGAGCATGCGAGCCCGCTTGTTCATTTTCATCCTTTACCCCAAATATCTTTTAAATAAGCGTTCTCCCCCATAAACAATTGCCAGGGGCAAAAAATGGGAAGAGCCAACACAGGAATCAGCTCAGTTGAGTCACTCAGTCGTGTCTGACTCTTTGCGACCCCGCAGACTGCAGCACGCCAGGCCTCCCAGTCCATCACCGACTCCCGGAGTTCACTCAAATTCGTGTCCATCGAGTCGGTGATGCCATCCGGCCATCTCATCCTCTGTCGTCCCCTTCTCCTCCCGCCAGGCATACTCCCTTGCTTTCTCTGCAGTTACCAGCTGCCAATGAAGATGGCTGATAGACGTCAGGAAATGCTGTGGAAAACTGAAGTTTCTTGTGCAAAAGGAACTTTCAAAGTAAGGAGACATTAAAGGTTAAAAATAAAGAAAGGAAAACAGACATATCGGTCTCTTGTCTAACTGATCAATGAGGAAAAAGCTGGACCCTGGACCTTGGTTGGTAACTACAGGCCGGTGGAAGGGCACACTGGTGAGGCCTCAGGAAGTGTGGAGCGAGGGAAGCGTGTGAGCCCGCCTGTCCAAGCCTTCGTCAGGGGTTCTTTTTACGGCTCTCTGGATGTGAACAGTTGTTTTAAGAGTAGATGGTGTACAATTGCTACATTCTCAATGAGTAACCATGTACAGCACTGGAACTCTGCTCAGTGCTATGTGGCAGCCGAGATGGGAGGGGAATTTGGGGGAGAGTGGATATATGCATACATATGTTTGAGTTCTTTCAATGCTCACCTGAAAATACCACAGCATTAATCGGATATGGCGTCATTTAGTCGCTAACTCGTGTCCGACTCTCTGTGGCCCGTGGATTACAGCCACCAGGCTCCCCCGTCCCTCATGTCTCCTAGGAGTTTGCTCAAATTCATGTCTGTTAAGTTGGTGATGCTGTCTAACCATCTATCTTCAATATAAAATAAAATGTTTTTTTAAAAAGAGAATAAGGTACTCAAAGTAGGAAGGAAAATAGCCTTCAGCCCACACGCCTTTGGGCCTTTGTGCCCTGGGACCTGGCCTGCTTACCGGAGGGGAAGGCCTGGGCGTCTTCCTGGACTTGGCGTCTTCCTGGACTTGGCGTCTTACTGCAGCTCGGCGGTGCTGAGAAAATTAGGTTCTTGTCTTTATCTACGTCTAATTCAGTCTTCCTTCTGAGCCCTGCCCACTGGTTATCAAGGGAAGCATTTTTAATTATGCTATAGTTTTAATTAAAAAGTGTAAATTCATGTCCACTGTGATTCAGATTTTGACCTGAAAATGTAAACAATTTCTTGGGATAATTCTCTTTTTCTGGGCAAACACACCCAGACACTGGCTGCCTCCCCGCCCCCTTCCTGCCTCTCCTTCTGTCTAACGAGTGAAAAGTGGGGGCACCAGAGATGCTGGCGTTGACCTGGCACCCCCGGACCGTGTCATCTACTGAGGGCCGTGTCACAGCCCGCCTGTGGCTGCCCTCAGGGGATACTGTCATGGGGTCGGGCTCTTCTGGTCTCCCGCTGGTGCCCGCCTGGCAGAGGAGCCTTGCCTGCACCCAGGTCTGCAGACGCAGAGCTCTCTCTGCACCCGGGGCTCTTAGCCGCACAGCTGGGCTCTGCAGTGGGGTCATTGTGCGCAGCTGTGACCAGCCTGTGGCTGGCCTGGGGGGCCTGGCCTTGCAGTGTCCTTGGCCCTTTGACACTGGACCACCCAGGGCCACCTCTGCGTGCCCGGCTGTCCCACAGGTGGGTGTGGCCTCCCTGAGGTTGGCAGTGGCAGCTAGGCCCCGAGCGCTTTCCGGAGTCCGAGAGGGCAGCAGGAGCCAAAGCCCGCTGTGCTCTGGGCTCCTGCCTGGACCCAAGGCCTGCCTTCCTCTCTGGGCTGAAGCCAAGATGGAGAAAGAGAAGTGAGACCTGCCCTCTGACCCCTGGGGTCCCCTCTCCCCCTGTCTCCCTCCCCTCCTACATAAGACCCGTCTCTCCACTGAGCTCAGGGCGTGGCCCCTGTGGGTGGGGGAGCAGAAGTGCCTCTTTTGTGCCAGGGAGAGAACCCCGGGGGGAAGAGAAACATTGGAAGAGCCTCTTGCAGGCCAGGCCCTTGGCTGAGCCGTCCTGCCCTGGAGGCAGGGTCTGCAGGTCCAGCGCCGCCCTCGCTTCCCTCCTGGGCCCCGTCCCTCTCTCATCCCCTCCCCTCCCTGTCTCCACTCCTGCCGTTGGTGAGCATCCTGGGGAGGGGGCGACAGCTCGCCGGTGGTCCTCAGGGGTCAGCGCTGAGCGTCGCCGAGGTGGACCCCGTCCAGTGGGCTCTCCGATGGGGCTGCCAGCAGGAGGACCAAGCCCCTCTTGCTCAGTCAGCGATGGCAGTTCTTCCTTGCTTCTTCAGCTGTGGCTGTAAATTTGGGGTGGGGGAGGGGAGGAACCGCCGGGTAGGAGGCCTGTGCTGTGGGGCTGGGAGTGCCGACGATGCACATGCGTGCACACACGTGTTGACGTGTATTTCTGTTTCTGGGGGACCTTTGTGTGCATCTGTCTGTCCGCTCCAAGCCTGACGCCCTGGCCGCCTGTCGAGTGGCGGCTGAGGTGGAGATTAGGCTCCAAAGCAGCCGGTCGGGCTGAAAGCACACGCAGAGAAATTGTCTGCAGGAAGCGCCTGACATGGCCCCTGAGCGCAGTGAGCAGAGGCCGGCTGCGAGCTCCACTCACACCGCTTTCCTCCGTCGTCAGGCCTCACTTCCGGGCATCTGCCTGGGTGCCGGGAGGGCTGGCCCTCGGTGGGGGCAGAGTTGTGTGAACCACACGCACCTTCCATCAGCCCCACGGGTGTGGGGAGAAGCTCACACAGCCCGAGACGCTGCCGTGGCGCCGGACGTCCGAGGTCGAGGTGTCACAGGGCTGGTTTCTCCGAGGCCTCTGTGTCCTCCGACGGCCGCCCTCTGGAGCCTCTTCTGGTGTCCGAACCTCCTCTTCTAAGGACACCAGTCAGAACGGGTTAAAAGCCACCCTGACCGACTCACTGAACTTGAACTCTCAAAGGTTCTGTGTCCCATCACGGTGACATTCCGAGGTCCTGAGTGCTAGGACGTCAGCACGGATTTTGGAAAAGGGGACAGGATATGAGTCTGCCAGTATGGCGCAGTCTATAATCTCTCTTCTTCTCTTGGCCCCGTCACCCTCAGCGCCCCAGCCAGCAACTGACCCCAGGCCGCCACAGTGCCAGCCTGGAGTCCTGACCAGTCGGTCACAGGCGACTCACCAGGTAGTTTCTGCAAACAGTCCATGGCCACTTTAAAAAGATTTTGTTTCATACAAGAATAGCATATGTGTTAAATAAAGCCTATTGTGTAATTTGAATACTCTAATCATATTCTTTTTCTACTGGATTTGTTAAATTTAAAAATATAAATTTGTAGGGCTCATTGTGAACTTGTGAAAATGACCTTGAATTCCTAATTTTTTCTTTGCTTCAAGTATTTCCACACAATGTAGTCTGTGTGGAAATGCTGATGATTGCTGCAATTTGTTTGGTGATGATATCTTTCTCCAGTAAAATCCCTCTTAGCTTTATTTGATATCTTGACTTTAAAGGCCTTTGGCCGTCTGGCGCGGTTGGCATTTTCTTCGTAGACTGTCACTCAGTCCTGTCTGTTTGTTTGCTGATGGAGAAGCAGGTGGGATCTTGGCTCCCCGACCAGAGTCAGATCTGCACCCCCTGTGCTGGAAGGCGAAGTCTTAACCACTGGACCGCCAGGGCAGCTCCTCCGGCTCGAGTCTTTCCCCTCTATCATTAGTTGCAGGAAGGTACCTTAAAAGCAGCATCTGGCGATTTTTTGCTCTTTCACTTAATCTATTCTTTTCTTCTCAAATGTGAGACAGCAAGGGGGAATAATTCCATCCGTGCACGCTCCACACTGTGATTAACGATACGTTCAGTCTTTCTCCTGCTGCCTTACTTTATGCTTTATGTTCACGGTGATTTCTTGTCACTTCCTTTCTTTCACCTTTCCTGCTTCTTCGTTGTTTGATCACTTTATGTCTTCTTTTCCCCTCCAGGAGTATGAAAAATTGCCTCTAAATGTTATCCCAAGAGTGGTTACCCTGAAATTATTACAAACATATTTCATCCTGCACTCTTCTATCAAAGTGAAGAATTGGACATTGTTCATAACCGCCAGCGTTCACATTCCCAAGAATGTGAATATGCATTCACTTCCCTTTCCCCCTTCTTATCACCTGGCTGCCGTCTCTGGGGTCGCACAGAGTCGGACTCGACTGAAGCGACTTAGCAGTAGCAGCAGCAGCATCGCCTGGTTATTGTTAAGTACTCTGGGATTTTCTTCAGATTTCTCCTTCTCTTATTCGTTCCCTTAAAAATAGTTTGACTCGTTATTTGTGAACATGACATGTAATGGTGAAGAGGGGCAGTTGCATTTGTTTCGATGTTTTACGACTGGGAAGAAAGGATTCTGGAGTGTGTGCCGCTCCTTATCCAGGAAGCATGTTTTAGTGAGCCCTCTAGCCATGCTGGCTTCCCTGATGGCTCAGCGGGTAGAAAGTCCGCCTGAAATGCAAGAGACAAGGAGACTTGGGTTCAGTTCCGAGGCTGGGAAGATTCCCTGGAGGAGGAAATGGCAACCCGCTCCAGTGTTCTTGCCAGGAAATCCCATGGACAGACATGACTGAGAGACTAAGGCCGTGCTTAGTCGTGTAAGAAAAGCATCTACTCAGGCTTCCCTGGTGGCTCAGAGGGTAAAGCGTCTGCCTGCAATGCAGGAGACCTGGGTTTGATCCCTGGGTCAGGAAGATCCCCTGGAAAAGGAAATGGCAACCACTCCAGTACTCTTGCCTGGAAAATCCCATGGACAGAGAAGCCTGGTAGACTACAGTCCATGGGGTCAAAAGAGTTGGACACGACTGAGCGACTTCACTTTCAAACCAAGTGCAGCTGCTTCGAACTGATGACAAGGGTTTTGTTCCATTCAGTGGGTACTTGTTCATCCAGATGAAGACTGGCCCGTGGTGGACCCGTGGTGGGGCACTTTGTCTCGGGAGATGCGGACTTCTTCCTCCAGGCAGGTTGCTCAGGACTCGGGCTGGCCTACAGCCTCCGTTCATGCGAGGGCTGGTTTTCTCTCCATCTCACAAGGAGTGAGTGACTGGGCCTGGCACAGAGCTGGTGTTTGGATCAGAGCTGTCCCAGCATGCGTCTTCTGGATGGAAAGCCCAGGTGATTAGAAAGAAGCCCTGTGAGTAATCCAGTAATCCAGCTCCTCCTCACTGGCCTCACAGGGCATCTGTTCCGGGCTAGGTGCGAATGACTCAGCAGGAAATAAAACTTTCCTGTCAATCACCCCGTATTTTGAATAGTTGCCTTGCTCGCTGCATATTTTCTCTCTCTGCAGCTGCTTTTTGTAAATGCAGTATCTAATCACTCTTTTTTAAAATTTTTACTTACTTATTTGTTTTTGGCTGTGCTGGGTCTTCGTTGCTGTGAGGCTTTTTCTGTAGTTGCGGGGAGCGGGGGCGACTCTCGAGCTGTGGTGAGCGAGCTTCTCACCGTGGCGGCGTCTCATGTTGCGAAGCACGGGCTCCAGGGCTCTCGGGCTTCAGCAGCTGTGGCTCCGGCTGAGTGGTTCGGCTTCCGGGCTCTAGATCTCGGGCTCACTAGTTGTGGCCCACGGGCTTAGTTGCCCCGCAGCATGTGGGGTCTTCCTGGACCAGAGATCGAACCCGCGTCTCCTGCTTCGGTAGGAGGATTCTTAACCACTACACCACCAGGGAAGCCCCACCTGCACTTTCTTTTAAAGTGCTTAACGCTGAGCTGCTCTCTGCGGCCGGTAGAACGCTGCAGCTGGCTCCTCTCCCAGCCTCACCTGGTTGCTCTTGGCAACTGCATCTACAGGGCTCTTCCAATCCATGGCTCTTGGGTTAGGAATGGCCACTGAACACCTCAGTGCAGATTCCGCTGGTAACACGTGGCCTTCAGAAGCTAACGTTTATAAGAATGTGTTTCTAATTAGATAATAAGCACCATCATTCCAAGCAGAGCCAGCTCAGCGGTTCCACTGCGTCTCGGGTGGAGGTTAGCGTGGTCAAGGTGGGGTCGTGCCCAGGCAGGCAGGCAGGGTGATCAGGTCAAGGCACTGGCTTGTCTAGGGAGCACCCAGGGCAAGGCTGGCATCACTAATGCAGAGTAAGGTGGTTTCACCTTTCACACCTGCAGTCATCACTTCCGGGGGTGCACCGTGAACACCGCTGGAGATAAGCTGTGTCGCTCAGGACATGGTCCTCCTGGACCATCAGACACCGTCTCTGAGCTATGTGCATCAGAATTTTTCCTGCTGTGGCTTTTCTACCCTACGTTTTGTTACCATGCTTACTTCAGCTGACTTCCCCAAATCCTCTGGAGGCACTTGGGACAAATTCTTACTGCCTGGGAACAGCTGTACAAGGTGTGCAAATCTGCTCCCTTCTCGGCAACTCCTAGGACACCTGGTCGCTCCCACCCCCTCTCACCCCCACTCCGCGTTCGTGGAGGGCAGCGGGTGGGGGGAGTCCTGGATTTATTGCCAAGGCTGCACCTCGGCATCCCAAGGCGTTTTCCTGGCATCCCAAGTTGGAGTGAGAGTAGCTTTTCTAAACAATGCTTAGAAAAGGCGATTTGGTTCTCTGCAATAATTAGCAATGTAGTCAGAGTGCAAAAGAGCATTCAGGAGGGGAGACGTGGCATGGCTGTCTTCAGAAACATAACCCAGGCGAGGGTCAGGACCTGGGAGAATGGGGAGGACTCTGCTTCCATCATAGTTGATAAATCTCAGTACTGTGCTGGCCAGAAATGGCATCATTTACTTCTCACAACACGACCATTGTATAACATGACTGATATGCCCACTTTACAGGGGAATGTGGGTCACGGGGAAAGTACATAATTCTAAGTGTCACCCAGGTGGTAAGGAGTGGAGTCGGGATCCCCACCTTCAGCAGGACTCCGGAGTCTGCGCCTCCGGCAAGTCCAGAGCCTGTTCTCCTGCACAAACCCCTCCCTCAGTGTTGACCGGCTTAGAGAAGAAGACACGTGCGAATTTCTAAACCCATCTCCTCTTCTTGTGTCTTGAGAAAGCTCATCTCCTCTTCAGTCCAGTTCAGTCACTCAATTGCGTCCGACTCTTTTCGACCCCATGAATCGCAGCAGCCAGGCCTCCCTGTCCATCACCATCTCCCGGAGTTCACTCAGACTCACGTCCATCGAGTCCGTGATGCCATCCAGCCATCTCATCCTGGGTTGTCCCCTTCTTCTCCTGCCCCCAATCCCTCCCAGCATCAGAGTCTTTTCCAATGAATCAACTCTTCGCATGAGGTCGCCAAAGTACTGGAGTTTCAGCTTTAGCATCATTCCTTCCAAAGAAATCCCAGGGCTGATCTCCTTCAGAATGGACCGGTTGGANGGAAATGCGCTTCGCCCACCTTCCAAAATTGACAGGCAAGTTCTGAAAAGTGACCAATCAACTCCTGCATCGGGTGGGAAGGACGTTTCCGATTTGTTGGCGGAAAGGGCAGTCATCGGCCTGAGCTCCGCCCACTCCTTGTTACGCAGGACTGCGCGAGGGGCCATCCTCAGCTCTGATTGGCGGGTGAACTCGCATTGCTTCCGGGCCCGCTCCCTCCAGCTGTCAGATCCCGGTGGGGCTCGGAAGCAGCGCGAGGCTAGCATCCCAGGAGGGTTCAGTTCAGTTCAGTCGCTCAGTCGTGTCCGACTCTTTGCGACCCCATGAATCGCAGCACGCCAGGTCTCCCTGTCCATCACCAACTCCCGGAGTTCACTCAGACTCACGTCCATCGAGTCCGTGATGCCATCCAGCCATCTCATCCTGGGTTGTCCCCTTCTTCTCCTGGCCCCAATCCCTCCCAGCATCAGAGTCTTTTCCAATGAATCAACTCTTCGCATGAGGTGGCCAAAGTACTGGAGTTTCAGCTTTAGCATCATTCCTTCCAAAGAAATCCCAGGGCTGATCTCCTTCAGAATGGACCGGTTGGATCTCCTTGCAGTCCAAGGGACTCTCAAGAGTCTTCTCCAACACCACAGTTCAAACGCATCAGTTCTTCGGCGCTCAGCCTTCTTCATAGTTCAACTCTCACATCCATACATGACCAGAGGAAAAACCGTAGCCTTGACTAGATGGACCTTAGTCGGCAGAGTCTCTGCTTTTGAATATGCTATCTAGGTTGGTCATAACTCTCCTTCCAAGGAGTGAGCGTCCTTTAATGTCACGGCTGCATCACCGTCTCCTCTCGCTCTGCTCTAACTACTATATTTTGGGGATCTAATATCCATGGAGGGCTTCCCTGGTGCCTCAGTGGTAAATAGTCCTCCTGCCAATGCAGAAGACGTGGATTTAACCCTCGTGTCAGGAAGATCCCCTGGAGAAGGAAATGGCAACCTACTCCAGTTTTCTTGCCCGGAGAATCCCTTGGACAGAGGAGCCTGGTGGGCTGCAATCCACGGGGTCGCACAGAGTTGGACGCGACTTAACGACAGAACAGCAACGACATCCTGATGCTGAAATCTGCAGGCTCCCCTGTTCCCTGAGGCATGGTCTGCTTCATCCTCGCCATTAAAAAGATGTTGATGCTGAATTCACAGTCCGTCCGTCTATGACCTTTCCCTGCTCAGCAGAGCGCAGGTAATTGTATTCAGAGGTGTTTCCCAGCCTTGAAGGAAGCTGGAGGCTGCTGGGCTCCAGGCGCTGCTGGGGAGCTAACGGCCTCCTCTGTGGGAACGGCACAGGTGACCCTCCGATTTTTGCTCTAGTGGTGAGAGCAGCCCGTTAGCCCGGCTCTGTGACCCGCAGACTCCAGTGAACCCGGCTTTTTCCCTCTTTTTCCCCAAATGGAGCAGGTTAACAGATTCAGCTGCTATTCAGAGAAGCGGTGAGCGTGTGTGCGTACGTGTGTGTTTTATAAAACAGAACCTGAAGTCCAGAAAAGAAGCCAGTGGACGCTCCTGTTCCTTAAAGAATGACAGCGGGGTTGGGGGCGCCTCTCCCCAGCGCACAGTCAGGCAGCAGGGTCTGGACGAGACTAAGGCCGCCTGGACACACAGACACCTCGTCGGGGTGAGTGGCCAAGACCAGGTGGGGCGAGGCTGAGGAGCTCGAGGGTCCTCTTCTCCGTGCGTTTCCATTTCTAGTCTAAGTTCCCGTCACTCGTCATTTTTCTGGGCCGGGCTCCAGCTTTATTTTATCTCTGCTTTTCACGGATTTGCACACAGTGGAGGGTCACCAGATAGCTGTCAAATGAATGAATGTGAACTTTTGCTTTTTTTTTTTTTTTTTTTATCAAATAGCTTTGTACAGTGTGATGCCGAGGCAGGCTTCGCTCTCACCAGATCTTACTGCTGACGCCAGGATGTCAACAGACTTCTGTGGCTGAAGCCCTAGCGTCACCTCCCCAAGCATCAGATGGCAGCTGGACGGGCAGGTGTGGGGAGGACGGGTCACCAGGGCAGAGGAGACTGGGGACCCAGGGGCCGGCTGCTCGGCGCACACACAGCCCATCTGCCCGAGGGCGCTGTCGAGGCCGCTGCGGCCCACGTGGGAATCCTGTCGGATTCTGAGGGCTGACGGTACAAGTGGAGGGCATCACCCGGAGCCTGCCTGCCCTTATTTTGGTTACAAACGTGGTCTTTCCGTTTCCCGTGAGTTTAGGAGCTGTTGGTCATGTGAGGCGGGGGTGGCGCCGCCAGGCAGGCCAAGAAGGCGTCCCTACGACACCCCCACGTCTGCAGGGACCACGAGACTCTCGTAGTCTCAGCACCCGTCTCCATCTGAGCGGCGAGCGGCTCGCGAAAACCTCCATCTCTCTGCTGTTTAGAGCAGCCTCCGGGGATGTCAGAGCCTCCCTGATGGCTCAGCTGGCAAAGAATCTGCCTGCAATGCAGGGGACACAGGAGACGTGAGTTCGACCCCTGGGTCAGGAAGATCCCCTCGAGGAGGAAATGGCAACCCACTCCAGTATTCCTATCTGGAAAACTCCACGGACAGAGGAGCCTGGCAGGTTCCAGTCCAAAGTGTCGCAAAGAGCCGGACGCGACTCAGCAACTGAGCCGCCATGCACAGGTGGAAGACATCAATATTAGGCTCGAGCTGGATTTCTCGAGAAGGCAACTCGACATGGTCCTCCTTGAGCAGGCCTTTTTTCTTTTTAATTAAGAGAAATCTCTGTTGCTCAGAGTTAATAGCTTTAATGATTTGGGATGATTTGCAATTTGTTCTCCATTTTACTTTCCATAGTCAATCTTTCCCTTCGTAAAAGAGCAACGTTTTTTCATACCTGCTATTGTGACCATGTGTCCACTCTCATTCCCCACTGAGGACAGGCAGAGGGCCAGACGTTGTTTTTGAGCACGAGTTTGTAAATAGTTTTTGTTTAAAATCATGGTGTAACTCTATGTGTCATGAAGACAGGGCCAGAAAAGGATGCCTCAAAATCTATTTGCAAAAAAGAAACCATGGGTCAGCCCTGAGGAAGCAGAATTATTAGTACTCAGCGTTCTCTTTCTCTAAAAACAGTTTGGCCCACAGTCTCTCGAGAGGTTGCTGTCAAGCCGTCAGCAAGACTGTGTCATCTGAAGTCTCCACGGGGGCTGGAGAAGCTGCTCCCCAGGTCAGGCCCTGGGATGTGATGGGAGACACGACGACCTCAGATCCTCCCCATTCCTGACGATGTGGGGGTCTCCACGGGGTACCCTGCAGCCCTTCTGTAAGTCAGAGTGAGAGAGCAAGACGGATCCGACGCCTTTAGTAACCAGGACTCGACTCACCATCACTTCCGCACCGTTGGTCCCCCAGGCCAACCCCGGCCCGGAGTGGGAAGGATCACCCGGGTGTGCAGACACCTGGAGCGGCCTCAGGGAGGGTCACCTCCTCGGAGACTGGCGCCCATAACCCTCCTCTGAGGGGCCGAGTCGTGCGTGTCTTTTCACGGCTGTATTAGGCACGGAGGTGGTTCGGTGAGAGGTACCCACAGAGCTCAGTGGTGATGCTGGGCACTCAACAGAAGCTGTAATCAAAATACTCCTGAGGATAAGGCATAAGCAGAAATATTTCCTAATGAGCATAATAAATGCTGCAGATTTTTTTCCCCTGATTTTCCGTTGTTTTCATTCGTATTAATGAAGTTAGGCTTGAGCCCACATAGAATAGAATTAAGTGTCTAGGGAGGATCTGGACAGGCTCTGGCTGACTGTTTACTGCCTGAGTACCGTAATGGATGCGGATTCTATTCAAAATCCCGCAGAAGGATGAGGCACCTTCGGAGAACAACCACCCTCACAGTTACACCCCACACCGTTCCGTGCAGGTTGACACAGAGCCCTTGCCTTCTGCCTTCTCAGAAAGCTGAAGCTGAACTTCTTGGGGAAAATGGTAAACCTAACTTCAACAGCGTCTCCTGATAATCTGTTCATTTATAGATTTGAAGGAAAGTGTTATCTCCTCTCCTAACTTCTTTGTTCTCCACGAGTTCTTAATTCCTGAGACCAGAAAAGAAAAAAACCCAAAGTATTTTCACAGTCAGGTTGATATAAAAAATTCTCCATCATTTTCCCCACTGTTTTCCAATTTATGGAAAAATAAAGCTGACTTTAAAATAACGACAAGTACCGTTTATTGTATGTTTCTCACAGGCCCGACATGGTGCTGGGACATGGACACACTTTTTAACTTCATATTTCCTGGTGATGCAGGCCCAAGAGTAAGGGAGGTCAAGTAGTTGGCCCAAGGCTGTGAATGTGCCCTGAGAGGCCTGGGCCTCCTACCCACTGCCTTATCCATCGTAGTCTACAAAACGTAAGTCTTCCTTCAGGAGAAAACGGCACTGATTACAGAGCTTAATAAAACCTGATGCGAGAAATGACTGACAGTTGCCTAGTCAAGGGTTGCTGTTGGTAAATGGAGTCTTCCCGTTTAACGTTTTAGGGAAGATGACTGCACGCTGGCCTTTCTTCCACTTGAAATGTGTTTACCTCCCAGAACAAGCTTAAAAGATAAGTTTAAGCCACACAGATTCCTTTTTAAGAAAATCCTACTCTCCTCTTGATAAGCCTGATGCTGGTGAGTTGAAATGTCATAATAAACTAAGCCACTAAGACCAGCTGTCTCCAGAATTTGGCTGACAAACGACGCTGGGTCAGGCAAGACGTGTTGCACGTCAACTTTGTGGAGAAGGACCGACAAAGAAAAGCAGCAGAGGCGCCGGCGCGCGAGCCTCGTCCTTGGGCAGGAGCGCGCGGGCGCCCGGGGCAGTCCCACTGCTTCCTCGGGGCTAGGAACGGCCCCCTGAGCAGCTTCGGACTGCCTGTTCATTCCTTTAACAGGTACCTACTGGGGTTGCTGTGGTGAGAATTGAACGGGCCGGTACACTGGAAAATCCACAATCATTCCTGGCACATAGCGCATTCTCAACAAACACCCACGTTGCTTATCCGTGTGGCTAAGTGCTTCTCACGGAGTCCCGGGTGAGGGAGACGCTGGGATCCCATTTCACAGATGGTGAGATGAATGTGGAAGGAATTCTGCTCCTAGACCAAGGTCACCGGGCAGCAAGTGGAAGCAGAAGTTTGGAATCTCGGGATTCTGACACCAGAAGCCAGGTCCACCGTGGAGGTGACACCTGCCTCTCAAGGTGGGGCAGCTGCCCCGGGGCAGGTGTGGGCTGGACCCAGGGGGCTTCCTCTGCTCCTCCCCGCTTTCTTTCAACGCAGCCTGGGCACCTGCCGGGACCCAGGTCCTGCCTGGACGCCGGGGGTGATGGGGAGCCGGTGGACGGCATACGCCTCCCCTCGGGGGCTCACTGTCGATCCAGAGATGGACCTCACCCCCTGGTCGTGATGACTGAGGCGCGAGGGCAGGGGG
>SJYQ01000269.1:48090-97579 GCA_006410935.1 Redunca redunca | reverse complement strand
GTTCTAACTGTTGCTTCCTGACCTGCATATAGGTTTCTCAAGAGGCAGGTAATACTGTTAGTTATTATTATTAGTGTTACTGTTACTATTATTATACTCATTCACCAAATAGCTCTTATAAGGGTCCTGGACCTGAGTTCCTGACTGTCTCTGGATTGCCTGGGTTTGTGTCTACCCTTGAGATGGGCCTGCCCCCAGGTGGGAAGTGGCCCCACTTCTGGATGAGTGGGCTACATCTCTAGATAAAGTGGCACAGAATCTGACCTGGTAAGTTGCTTGATAGGAAAACAGCTGCCATATGAGAACTTGAACCCAGGCAGAGCACTCTAGAGGGCTCGCTCGCAGGAGGCCTGGGCTCTGGGCCCCCACACGTGGACCTGGGCAGCAGGGTGTTCGTCTGGGCGGCTGGACAACGGACAGCTGCTCTCCATCCTCCCAGGAGCGTCAGGATGGGGACATGAAAGGGAATGGGGAGGGTCTTTGGAGACTTGAGGAGACAACTCAAAATTCACATGTCGGTAATAGCAGGGTCATTGTTCAGTCACTAAGTTGTATCCAGCTCTTTGTGATCTCATGGACTGTAGCACATCAGGCTTCCTTGTCCCTCACTATCTTCCGAAGTTTGCTCAAACTCTGTTTCATTGAGTCGGTGATGCCATCCAACCATCTCATCTTCTGTCATCCCCTTTTCCTCCTGACCTCAATCTTCCCCAGCATCAGGTTATTTTCCAATGAGTTGGCTCTTCGCATCAGGTGGCCAAAGTATTGGAGCTTCAGCATCAGCATCAGTCCTTCCAGTGAATATTCAGGGTTGATTTCCTTTAGGATTGACTGGTTTGATCTCCTTGCTGTCTAAGGGACTCTCAAGAGACTTCAGCACCCCAGGTTGAAAGCATCAGATTCTTCAGTGCTCAGCCTTCTTTATGGCCCAACTCTCACATGGACTGACACTTATTTTAAAGCAATAAAAACAAAAGAGTGCTTTTAAGAATTCATTTTCCCTGAGCAAGCAAATCAATACATCTTTACCATGTTCTTTGATCCTAAATGAGTCTGTTCTGTTTAAAACCTACAGACTCTCCAAGCATGGGTATATCCTACACATGGTTGCATCTTCCCTGGGGCCAGCACTAAACTGTAAATTGAAATATAAATCAAAAACTTGAAGATGGGGTTTCCTTTTTGGAAGAATCAGCCCTCTAGTAGACCTGGTCCGAATGCAGCCAATAGCAGGATGAAGTCTTTTCTATCAACTTGAACTCCTTGGGTATTTTTCAAAAAACTTAAGTGGCATATGCTTTTTAAAGTTAATAAAACAATTTTTACATTGCAGTTGAGAGTCCAGTGATAGGAAGTTCAGTTCCAGCTCCCTGGAAGCTCAAGGAGATGTCCTTGTTCCTTCCCAGGAGAGGGAGTAAGTAGGGAACTGTGGAAACCCCATTTTGGTTCCAGAACCACCCAAGTAACAGGGAGAGGCTACCACATCCAAAGGAATTTTGGCAAAACCAGTGGGAAACGATCCTTTGAAGACACGGTATTCCTGCAGAGGTGGTCCCCGCCCTGTTCCCACCCAACCCTGCTTTTAGCTTTCACCTTTTCATAATCGGAAACTCTGACAGGGAACAAAGTCCATCACGATGTTCAAAGGCTAAAGAAGTTGAAAACTCAAAGTCTTGTACTGGTAAATAATAATGCCCACCATGTTCCTAACTGTGCATAATGTTTCAAGAAGAGAGAGGGCAGCTGAGAAAACATCCAAGAAGGTTGTTTTGCCTGGAGAGGAGAGAAGTGGAGATGACAGCTCCTTTCCAGAACATGAAGAGGTGATCCTAGGGCAGAATCGGCCTGTCAATCCCTCCTGGGCCCCGTGGAGAGCAGTGAATTGGGGGGGGGTCTGCACCCCTGGTCCTCAGGGCCTCCTCACCTCATCTGTCTGCAGAATCTTCCGGGAGCACCCACTGGGAGGAAGGCGGCTCCCCTCAGGGCAGCTCCCTCCTGGACACAGGAGGTCACCCGGTGCTCCATGGGCACCTGGAACCAAGACGGTGCCCCGAGGTTCATCCTCCATTTGGGCGCTGCGTCTCCTCCAGGCCCTTCTGTCTTCACTGGGACACGCTCAATTCACCTGCTACTTCAGTCTGGGGAACAGGACAGGAAATAGGAAAAAGTAGGAGAATAGAACATCAAAGATGAGACTCCAGGGAAGACCTAAATCTACGGAAAACCCTTTGGATGACCTCACTGGATGACCTCACTCAGATCCCTGACACCCTCTCGTTTTCAGCGTTTCCGTAGATGCCTGCTTCTGTGTCGGTTATTTTTAGTTGATATAATAGACTCTCTGCAATGCTCATCGTGTGAGAGGACCATTCCTCAGGGCTTTGTAGATATTTGCTTATTTTCTGCTCTTTCGATAAAGGCAGGTGCCATTACAACCCTACTTTGCAGATGAATAAATGGGGTTCAGCCTGGAAAAGTGGCTCACCCGGACTGCGCAGCTGGGAGGCAGGAAAGATGGATGGCCAACCGACCCGCTCTGCTGCTGTTGTATAAACCGTCATTAGGTCTGTCTGCATAAATGTAAGAAAACGAACCCCCTACCTAGGTGTGAGTATGTGGAGGTCATGTACATCCATGCAGTAAACAAGGACGTGCTGTGAATTCTCCCCAACTGAGCCTAAATCAAACCCCAGCATTGCTTGTGGTGTGAGCATGTGCTTCAGCTGTGTTGCCTCAGTCATGTCTGATTCTTCGTGACCCCATGGACTACAGCCCACCAGGCTCCTCTGTCCATGGGATTCTCCAGGCAAGAGTACTGGAGTGGGCTGCTATGCCCTCCTCCAGGGGATCTTCTTGACCCAGGGATTGAACCTGCATCTCTTCCGTCTACTTGCACTGGCAGGCAGGTTCTGTACGACAAGCGCCACCTGGGAAGCCTCAGTGCTTGTGGGGATGCTGTATTATCTACCTTGATGAGTTCACATTTCCCTGAACTGAACGAACTTTGACGTCTTCAGATAAAGCTGATCCCGTCAGAGGCCCCCAGTTCCTCACTTCCTCTTTCCCAGTCTTGCACCATGGGCAGGGCCGAGGGACAGTGCACTGTTCTCAGGTTGGTAAGACAAATGGGCTGTCGGGGAAGCTGGCTTGAAACCTCGGGTAAACATCTTATTTAATTAGGGCTCCTGCTCAGTTGAGCAACACCTCCCGTTGAGGAGATAAAGAAATGAAGGCACATTTGTGGTTGGGAAAAATGAAGGCGCCCATGATTAAACAGATGTGCACAATTTCTTAACATCTTCTGGTCTTGCCAGCTTCTTATATAGTAATACCTAATCTCAAGAGCCCTGGGAGAGTTTTCTCTTTTTAATCACATGATTATTTTTGCATGATACATGATGAAGAAGCAGTGTTATTTTTGATTGGTATGTCACTGCAGATTTCATTAAAACATTCATTTTAACACAAATGTTGATCATTTTGATTATACATAAAGACACATTTCTACTGTCCACAGGGAAATAGTGATGCTCCTCTATGTAATTTAAAATAATTCCATGGTAAATGCATGATTTGTTGACAAATGCATTTTCAAATGAGATATTATACCCTGTTTGGTTTTGGCTCATTACATATACTAAAATGTAGATGGTCATTTACCTTCATGTCATAATATCAAAAACAGACAAGAAGCATAGTCATGGTCTCTTTGGAATTCTCGCATTTTGTTATTTAAGAGCAATTGATTTGTTTCTGTGATATTTATATCTGTGTATGTCTACTGTCACATGCATTTAGTTAACATGCTTTTAGATATACAGTAGAAAATTAGTCTACCTTAAATGGAAGCTGGTTATATCTTCATTTAATTTTTTGATATAAAAAATAAAATGTTTTTACCATTAGCAACAGGAAGCTGTACAAGGAGGCTGGAGTTGGAGTATGATGCCCCTGGCATGAAATTTTAGGGTTTATCCTGTTGGGGGTTCGCTCTGCTTCTTGGATTTGTAGGTTTATGTCTTTTGCTACATTTGGGAACTTTTGATCCACATTCCTCTGTTTATCGGAGAAGGCGATGGCATCCCACTCCAGTACTCTTGCCTGGAAAATCCCATGGGCAGAGGAGCCTGGTAGGCAGCAGTCCATGGGGGCTACCAGTCTGACAGGACTGAGCGACTTCCCTTTCACTTTTCACTTTCCTGTATTGGAGAAGGAAATGGCAAACCACTCCAGTGTTCTTGCCTGGAGAATCCCAGGGACGGGGGAGCCTGGTGGGCTGCCGTCTATCAGGTCACACAGAGTCAGACATGGCTGAAGTGACTTAACAGCAGCCTCTGTTTATGCCCATTTTCCAGAGCTTAGCAAATCCTGTTTGAGACCTTCTGCAGCAGAGTGGACCAGAACACACATGCTTTTTGGAGTCAAATTCACGTTGCACGCCAGCCCTGTGACTTGGGAGATCCAGGTAAACCACGGGCCTCCTGCTGCCCTGCTTCCCGTGTGACCGCTTACGATGCTCCTGGCTCGTGAGGTGACGGGCACTCCCCCAATACACTGTGTCTGGAATCCGCGCTCCTCCGGATTGCGGCGAGCAAACCAACGCTTACCCACGTGTGGACGTCAGATCTCACAGGTTAACATCAGGTCTGCAAAAAGAAAGCAAAATATTACGTTCCAAGGACCAGTGCTTGTGATCAGGCATCTGGGGTAGAGTTCAGCAGCGCCCCGTCCCTCACCAATGGGCCCGCTCACGCGCCGCCTCCAGTCCCAGCGTAGAAGGCAGGCGGAGCAGGGATTTTAGAATGGCTGCTGGCGGCGTCGCCTCCATCTAGCACTGACTGCTCCGCGTGTCCCAGAAGCTTCCCTTTGCGACCAGAGCCCCGTGGAAGTGTGACCCTGACCACAGTGGCCATCTTCTATGTTTCACATCCAGTTTTCTCGTAAAATGTGGCAAACCAAAGGAGCCCACGTCTTGTCCAACCGTGGTCTCCGCAATGGGCCTCAGAACATCACCTGTGGGTGTGATGTTCCCGCCCTTCCCGGCCAGAGGGACACGTCCTGGGGCTCTGACCTGGAGGCTGGACAGCACTGGCCACGACCTGGGAGCCCTGGCTGGATGGCCAGGTTAGTGACTTGGGGCACACAGGGCACGCGGGGGACCCTGGGCTGGCCTGGCCTCTCTCCCTCTGATTCTTGCATCTGCCTCTGTGGGTCCTGCTGACCAGTGGCCACAGGGACCCACGACTCCTTCACCACGAGAGCGTGTGAGTCACAGAGCCGTGGCCATCTCTGTCCTCGGATCATCAAAGGCTGGCTTTCGGGCTCTGCTTCCACAGTACAAAGCCAGACTTTGCTCTCCAACTGAAATTGGAGCTGGTGGACATCCCCACGTATAGAAGAACACAAAGGTCATGGTTTGAATGTCTTCATTTTTGTGTCTTTTTCCAACACAAACGCCTTTTACTTTTCTCTGATACCTGTTGAGTAAAAGCGTTTGTACTATTTGATCTAGTACAGAAAGTTACATTTGATGGGATTTCGTTGGGTAGGTTCACAGCTCCCGTGAACAACTTTGAGAAACATTAGGAAACAGAAACTTCCACTGTGTTTTTGAGTTTTCTTACAGTCTTCCTGCTGGCAGCTTTTAACCGTGTAAGCTAGGACGTGTTGCTTTACTTCTCAAAGCCTCAGTTCCCCCGTTTGTAAAATGCAGATAGTAAGAGTCCCACTGTCTGAGGCATGCTGCCTGGATTACACAGGGTGGAAGAGGAAGGCCTTTGGAACAGTATCTGGCAGAGAACTCCTGCCGGTTCCCACTGTGATCCAGGAGAACAAAGTGCCCCAGGCCATTCTTCCCCAGCACTCACTTGCCTTCCCTGTCTTGGTTGCTATGGTTGAATTTTGATTCGCAGGCGTGTCTGAACTTGGGTAGAAAACAAGTAGCTTTACAGCTGGAGACTGGAGCCCCCAACTTGTCCCTAATGCCTCTCAGACCCCACTG
Organism: Redunca redunca; assembly: GCA_006410935.1. Taxonomy (NCBI): domain Eukaryota; kingdom Metazoa; phylum Chordata; class Mammalia; order Artiodactyla; family Bovidae; genus Redunca; species Redunca redunca. The sequence goes on along the minus strand of SJYQ01000269.1, from coordinate 91,578 downwards.
TCCACTGGCAGCCTTGCCCGGGTCTTACTCTTTAAATTTCATACCCTATTATGTACATATTCATTTATCTTTCATATTTGGAGAGATTTGCTGAAACTGGCATGGTGTCCAAATGCACCGTTTGTGCTGACTCTAGTGTGTGTGTATCACAATACTCTGCAATGTTTTTTATATTAGATTCCTGGGGAACCCCCGTGCTGGACCCCCAGGCCCATCTCCTGAGGTCCCTTTGCACCCTGAAGACTTGGAGGAGGACCTTGAATTTTGCCGATTACATTTGCTCTTCCAGAAGCATTTGTTGGTTCTTCCCAGTGTCTTCTGCCCTCCTGGGAGGTCCGTGGATTACCCAATGACTTGTTCCAATATCTTCCTAGATGTTGATTTCAAAATGAACAGTCTGTAAATATGTCCCAGTCTATCTCTTCTAAAAGGTGGTGACATTGTTCCATTAGAAGAAACTCAGGGGATCTTCTCTGTCCTCTGGGGCCCCTCCTATGACAGTTTATGTCCCTTAGTGACCCCACCAGCACCTAAAGTGGCCCAGAGTCCCCAGAAGGGACCGTCCTTTGATGATCAATGGTCCATTGTCCCTCTTCCTCTGCTGACCTTCTTTTCTATCCATCCATCTGTGCAGGGATGGTGCAAGACTGTTCACAGAAATGTTCTTCAACAAAAATAATGAAGCCCTTAAGATCTTCTATTTGGCGATGGTGTCCCCACATTTCATGATGATGGACCCAAATGTGGTCCTTTTTTCCCCATTCTGCTGGTACCCAGTAGGATCTGTACATTGTATATCTTTCAGGGCTGAGAAATTTTCCTCCACTCTATCCTTCAAACTGTTAATAGAAATTGTTTTTTATTTTAGCTACCATATCTATGAATTCCAAGGCCTTTTATTTATTCCTTGTCCACACATATGTGTGTGGGTGTATGGATGCTTTTATTCATTTTTTTCCATGAATGCAGCATTTACTGATCTAATATTATCTAACATTGATTTTTTTTTAATGTTTATGTTCCCTTCATTTTCATTGACTAATTCCTCTAGGTTTATTTGTTCTATTTTATTCTTTTCCCCATCAAATTTCTAGTAATGCTTGACTATCCTCTCATATTCATGAAAAGTGAAAGTGAAAGTGGCTCAATCATGTCCAACTCTTTGCAGTCCCCTGAACTGGAATCCATGGAATTCTCCAGGCCAGAATACTGGAGTGGGTAGCCTTTCCCTTCTCCAGGGGATCTTCCCCACCCAGGAATCGAACTGGTGTTGCCTGATGACTAAGGTACTAAAACCCAGATTGGTCAAGTGCATGGTGGGGCTTGTGGATGGGTAAGGGTTGCCCACACCGGGCTTCTGAATGTCTGGAAGTAGATGGGGAGGAGGTTCATAGCAAAGGGGTATTTCTGTTATCTTCTACCTGGAGACCACATGCTGATCTTTGGCAGGGCCTGTGTCCCCAAATTCAGAGCATTTGCTATTCACTTTCCCCACTGAATAACCTTCAGTTTCCTACAATACAAAGAAGCAAGGGGTAGTGGTCCTCACCTACCACTCAGAATGCTGGAGGGGACCCTTCAGTGGATCCCTTGAGATAAACAATCCCTTCTCCATCAGTGTCTCCATCTATAGACACATTCTCTTCTCCCCGAAGCCTTTACTGTCTTCCCTCTGCTCCCTAAGTTCCATTCTCCTGTTCAAACACCTCTTCTGCTGCTGTTCTCTGATACGGTGAATAAAACTTTTAACACTTTTGCAGGGGGTTGGGTACAGAGAAGATAATCCGTCTGTGCAATCCACCATGTTAAACAGAACGTTTGTTTGCTTCCTAAAGTTCTTTTTAATTTCTGATTTCACTTTTTTCCTCCTCCTGAAATATTGCTGTTATGTTTGCGACTGATTCCTCTAAACCACCTACCTGCTTTATCTTTAAGTCTCCCACCACTTCTCCCCTGTTAAGGATCGGTTACAGCCTCTGTCCTGTCCGATTCCTCTAACATCCTGAAAGAGGAAATTCTCTCCAGTGCTGTCCAAAAAGCTATTTGGTGGTCTGTGGTCAGCTGAATTGTTTTTCCAGAATGTAATGGAATTAAACAGCCCATCATAACTAGACATAACTGAACGCTTCGGCGAGTTGACCAAAAAAGGTTTCCTCAACCTCTTCTCCGTGTGAATGCCTATAAATAGATTGCACCGAGCTGTGGTCCTCAATCTTAATCTCTTTGGCCTTAGCACTGTCTGGTTCATGGCCTCGGGTTTCCTGAGAGAATTTACGGAGTGGATCGTGGCGTTTACCCCCACCAACGCGGAGCCTTCCTGCCATGATGGCAGACTGTGAGAATGTGCAGGGTTTTCTCCCCAGCAGCGAAACAACTGCCTTTCTCATTCACTTGAAGAAATGTTTATGATGGTCAAATTGTTCAGGTCTGGTCTTTTCAGAAAGCTACCAGAGACAGGAGAGGGGAAGAAAGGAAAGAAATGACGATTTCTCTACTTAAAAGTGGTGTCTTTTGTGCAGGTTTTTAAGCAACTCCTTTTTTTTTCAGGGAGGACCCTGATAAAGCCCACAGCACTTTGAAGGTCAGTAGCTGCCCTGCCCCGGCTTCTCCTGGACTTTAGCACCCCTTCTGCCCTCACCGTTGTCTTCTTTTCTGTCCTGGCACTGAAAGGGTTAAATATCCCAGGCCTCGATTCAAACTTTCTTCAAGTACTTTAAACTCTCAAAAGCCCAAGCAGAGATTATTATCACTTCCTGTTTGAGCCAGGCTCCTCATCCTCTCTGGCAACTGTAGTTCTCTCTTCTGTGTTTTCTTGGAGCTGGGAGGGCCCAGCCTCACCCTTCAAGCACCAATAAAGCCCACAGTGCAGACCCAGATAAGTGCCTGGCCAGAACAGAGCGTTCTGCCTGATGCTGGGCTAATCACCGGCCAAAAAAAAAAGAAAAGAAAAGAAACCTAGAGATGTTGAAAGAAAGGTGCAGTAAGAGAAAGACTTTTGCTCTTTCAAAATAAAAAAAAAAATTAAATAGTACTTCCACTAATACATTTGGAACACGTCTGAGAAAGCAATTGTCCCATTTAGACACATTCGTTGATCTGTATCATCCTGTTATATTTATTTTGTGCTCTGTTCGGTCGTGACATTGTTAGAAGATCACTTGCGTAATCTGAAGAGTGAGAATGCAGTGTTTTTCAAACAAGCCAGGGGAGAAGCGAAAAGAAATGAGAAGAGTCGGCTGGTCCGTACACGGAGAAGAGTCGGCTGGTCCGTACACTGGTCTTGCGTGTCGTTGGGGGCCTGGTCGGGCTCTGTTCTTCCTCCGGTGATGGGGCCGGAGCGAACCTGGTGAGTTACAGGCTTCTGCTTCTTTGCATTTCCTGACTGCAGGACATACGGTTGAAGTCTGACATGCTCATTAAACTGCAGTCTCAAAACAATTCAATCACCAACAAATGTCCCCTAGAGAGATGTTTTCGGAGTGGTTCACTGTCACATTTTTAGTAAATATTTCACTTTTATGCCCCATGTATCATCAGCTGCTTCAAAAAATATATTGTAAGTGTTCAGATAAGGGAGAAAGTTTATTTTCCTAAATGGGATGCTAAAGGATCAGTTGTATTTAGAAAGAGAAATATAGTGTGTCTTTCTTGGTGTCTTTTTGAATTTTTTGTATTCAAAAATTTTTGAAAATAAGTATTTTTCTGATAAGGAAATATGTTTTAAACTGAGTCATTGGAGTTTTTTTATTGAAGTATAGTTGATTTACAATATTGTGTTAGTTTTGGGTGTACAGCAAAGTATTTCAGTTATACATACATACATGTATATATGTATATGTGTATACATATACACATACACGCTTTTTTCCGATTCTTTCTCATTATATTACAGTTTTTTGAGTATAGTTCCCTGTGCCATACAGTAAATCTTTGTTGTTTATCTATTTTATATACGGTAGTGTGCATGTGTTAATCATGGTCCCAATTTCTCCTTCCCCCTGTCCCTTTGGTAACCATAAGTTTATTTCTATGGCTGTGAATCTGTGTTTTGTAAATAAGTTCATTTGTTCTGTTTTTTAGATTCCACATGCTAAGTGCTTTGTCTTAATGTCTCATTAAATGGTGTTTTTCGCCCATAGCAGTAAGTCGAATTGGTGTATCACTATGCAGTTACAGGAGAAGGCAATGGCAACCCACTCCAGTACTCTTGCCTGGAAAATCCCATGGACGGAGGAGCCTGGTAGGCTGCAGTCCATGGGGTCGCACAGAGCTGGACACGACTGAAGCGACTTAGCAGTAGCAGCATGCTAAGTGATATCATGTATAAGTGTCTTTCTCTGACTGCCTTCACTCACTATGACAATCTCTAGGTCTATCCATGTTGCTACAAATGGCACGATATAATTCCTTTTCATGGCTGAGTGATATTCGCTTGCATATATGTACCACTTCTTCTTTATCCAGACGAAAGTCTGTCGATGGACACAGGTTGCTTCCATGTCTTGACCACTGTAAATAGTGCTGCTATAAACACTGGGGTGCATATACCTTTTTGAATGAGAGCATTCATCTTTTCTGGGTGTAGATAAGGGAATATTTAATATTTTTTCTTCCAGTTTTTCTAGGAGACATAATAGACATACAGTACTGTATAAGTTTAAGGTATATGAATATTAATCTTATCCCAGATTTCACTCTAGATGATCCCACACATTTTGTATTGAGACTTTTCTGAGCCAGTATGGGAAGGAACCCAGGGTCTTTATTTGAGTAGGAGGCAAAATGGCAGATGTCAAACTTCAAGCCATGGCCTGCCATCTCCTGGTTGTATAGACTCTAATCTCAAAGCTTAGTGTGAAACAGAGATACACTTAGTCCTCCCCAGGGGGTTGTTGTTGTTCATTGAGTGTGTGCACAATCTCTTGGCACAGAAATTGGTTGGAATTTCTACATAAAGGAAGACATGGACTTGCCCAGATCAAAATGACGCTTGAGTCTTTCCTGTTGGAAATGGCCAGACAGTTGAAACTCCTTTCTGCTTCCAAAAGTAAAGACATTCATTCTATAATTTCGGACTCGAGCAGGTATAGCAGTGTCTGAACATCTGCTTCATTATCTGGCATGAATAATACCATTTGTCTTCAAGTGATTTTGCATAGGTGGTGCGGGCAGGGGTCTGGGGAAAACTAATTTATGAACAGGAGGTGGCCTTGTGTTCTCGCGAAAAGTCCTCAGTAGTTACTAATGCCGTTTTCAAGGTGGAAATTCTTTTCCTTTTAAAGGAGTTTGAGACACCAGATAAAAAACATCAAAAAGTTATAAAGTAGATTTAGTGTTGAGTAGAGTCCAACATTCTTCATTAATTGGGTAGTTTCAAACAGCTAAGATCCATGCCTCCTTGCAGACAACTTGAGAGAGGATACAGGGGAGGAGATAGGTTCTGGATGGAATATGATTCATGAGACAGAGCTGTCCATGGGATGAGCCCATGGAAAGGGTATCCAACTGGACTCCAAATCTTTCACTTTTCTTTAGCCGACTCAGATTGTTGTTCATTCGCTCAATCATGTCTGACTCTCTGTGACCCCATGGACTGCAACATGCCAGGCTTCCCTGTCCTTCACCATCTCCTGGAGTTTGCTCAAACCCATGTCCATTGAGTCAATAACACCATCCAACCATCTCGTCCCCTGTGGTCCCCTTCTTCTCCTGCCCTCAGTCTTGCCCAGCATCAGGGTCTTTTCCAGCTCATATTACACATAGTTAATATGCACAATCACAGTATACATATAGGGTAACATTTTCAACGTGTAATTGATGTACTCCTGGCAGGTTATGGGAACACACAGCCTGATTCGTAGGCGGTCAGGGTGGCCAGGGCTGGGAAGTGGCTGGAAGGGAACAGCAGTCAGCGGGGTGCGGGGGGTGGTGCTCATCAGGGAGGTCCTGTCCTTCCCTGGGGATTTCGTAAACCTTCCCCAGCCTCTCACCAAGGAGACTGTAGCAGCACAGGGAAATGATGCCCTTTGCCTTCCTGAGAGCAAGGTGAGGAAGTTAGACTGCCTAAGGGACCAGCCTTCCCACCTGGGTTAGAACTTGACCTCTCAGTTTTCTCTTCACCATGCAGGGCAGGGCCCTGAGCCCTTGACGGCCTGCACAACCCGAGCTTTGGTTGCAGGTGACTCTCAATCTGCCAAATGCATTGCTGCCTGTTTTTGCGCAATTGCAACAAGACTGTCAGTCTGAAAAAAAAAGGTAACACGGAAACAGCGATATTGATTCACTGGGCGCTCTGTCTACGCCGGGGCCGGCAGGGATGTCTCTCACACCTCGCTCTCCCACGTGCAGTCATCCTCCTCTGGTCCACTGATGAGAAGCACGAGGCCCAGGAGGGGACAGCCTGCTTAATGTCACACAGTCACAGTGGCCCCGGTGAGGACAGTCTGTCCTTCAGAGGAGGTGGTGAAAGTCAGTTTCATGATTCTTGCCCCTCATCAACCTTCTTAGCAGAAGTCACAAATTCACTTTGAAGCCAGGATAAAGTGGGGAAAGAGAGACACTGTCATTCTAAATGAAGTTTGGCACTTTACCATGTAGGACTGGGTACTGTAATTCCTCAAATAAGACTGTTATTGAGAAGTGATGAGAAGACTATATAATTTCAATGGTCGGAAAAGTTCTGAGGACCAGCCTGAGATTTCACGCAGGAAAGAAAAAGCTGGCAAAGCAGATTAAGAGGCACATGAGGGATGAGAGGAGCATGGTTGCTTCCTGCTTGCCTCATGGGTGTCCTGCTCTTCCATGCCTTGATGCATGTTCCCAAGATCTCAGCCCTGGTTCTGTCCGAGGCCCCCAAAACTACCAGTGCATTCAGTGAGGTACACGGGGATATTATCATCCTCTCCACTTTCCTGAGAAGGAAACTGAGACACATCAAGTTCGAGTAAGTCACATCTACACATGTTCAGTTCAGTCGCTCAGTCCTGTCCGACTCTTTGCAACCCCATGAACCGCAGCATGCCAGGCCTCCCTGTCCATCACCAACTCCTGGAGTCTACCCAAACCCATGTCTATCGAGTCGGTGATACCATCCAACCATCTCATCCTCTGTCGTCCCCTTCTCCTCCTGCCCTCAATCTTTCCCAGCATCGGGGTCTTTTCAAATGAGTCAGCTCTTCACACCAGGTGGCCAAAGTTTTGGAGTTTCAGCTTCAACATGAATCCTTCCAATGAACACCCAGGACTGGTCTCCTTTAGGATGGGCTGGTTGGATCTCCTTGCAGTCCAAGGGACTCTCAAGAGTCTTCTCCAACATCACAGTTCAAAAGCATCAATTCTTCAGCGCTCAGCTTTCTTCACAGTCCAACTTTCGCATTCACACATGACCAGTGGAAAAACCATAGCCTTGACTAGACAGAGCTTTGTTGGCAAAGTAATGTCTCTGCTTTTCAATATGCTGTCTAGGTTGGTCATAACTTTCCTTCCAAGGAGTAAGCGTCTTTTAATTTTATGGCTGCAGTCACCATCTGCAGTGATTTTGGAGCCCAGAAAAATAAAGTCAGCCATTGTTTCCACTGTTTCCCCCATCTATTTCCCATGAAGTGATGGGACCGGTTGCCATGATCTTTGTTTTCTAAATGTTGAGCTTTAAGCCAACTTTTTCACTCTAGGCAAGGTCAAAATGTAAATCATGCATTTAACATTACAGGCTTCCTTGGTGACTCAGATGGTAAGGAGTTTGCTGGCAATGCAGGAGACCAGGGTTGGATCCCTGGGTCAGGAAGATACCCTGGAGAAGGGAAGGGCAGCTCCAGTATTCTTGTCTGAAGGATCCCATGGACAGAGGAGCCTGGCGGGCTATAGTCCATGCAGTCACAAAGAGTCGGACATGACTGAGTGACTGTCACACACTATTAATCATTATGTATACTACATCTTTCATTAAGTGGAGCAAATGCAACCAGTTACATTGAAGTCTCTATAATTTCTATACCTCAGTAACTTGATCATTGTCACCACCATAACCACCATTATCACCATCATCATCATCACCATCATCATGGTGAGAATCATAATCCCCAATCCCCACCAAACACTTTCTATATACTTTGTACTAACATATTATACACTATATCACAGGAATTGATGACTTTTGAAGTCCAAGTGCCAAAACTAGCTATTAGCATTTACTGAGTGCATAATATGTACAGTACGAAAGCTTTTACTTATCTCATTTAATCCTTTCAACAAGCCTGCTAGAGTTGCTTCTTTCAAAGATTAGGGAACTACATTTAGGAGAGAATGAATTACCCATAGCTAGCAAGAAACAGATTCACATTCGGATCTTTCAGATCGGCTGCCGGCCCTTGACCATCGCAGCATCGGCCTCCCGGACAGGGCTTCCTGCCTCCAAGTACAGAGCTAGATTAATGGACTTAGCCTAGGCAAGAGGAAATTCCCCTGGGATGCCGTGGCAATTGCTGATGCTTTCTTGCATTCCAACCTTTGTCCTTGATATTCCATTTATTGGGGGAATGCTTCAATATTTGTAATTTATAGTGCAAATATCCTTTACCTTGCTCCGTGCAAAACACTTAAATGAGGACTGCCAGCTGGCGCACACAACAGGAGGGCAGCCACCTTTCTAATATCTGGATAGTGTTGAGGAGGTCTGCAAATCTGGAACACAATATAGCCATTACTAGGCAGCCGGTATGCCCCTCCTGATGCATTGTGGGTCAGGGAGAGCAGTGTTTTGTAACCATGGAAACAAAATGAGTTTGAGAAGGCTGAAAGCAAACCTCCAGAATTCAGATTACCCTTTAAAGATGGCAGAGAGGGAAAAAGCTCTATCACCACTTAACATCTAGGAACTAGTTCTAGAATATCTAGACTTTAATGAAATCAATTATTCTGGCTGTCTTGGAAGACAGGGAGAGACGTGATCCCCAGAAGTGTCTGATAAGTGAGTCTGCAGCCTTGAAGGGAAGCAAGAGCAGCCAGGAAGCCTTCTCCCATCCTCTGACTTCATATCAAGGGTCTTGGGCTCACTCTGTCTGTCTTTCCAGAAAGGTGTGCCATTCAGGAACTCCATGGGAAAGACTCTGCCCTCTCCAGCAGCTCAGTACCCCACAGTCCTCACCATGAGAAAATTGTCCCCACCAACCTGCCCGCCTCTCTCGGTAGATACCTCGGCAAGATGCATCAGGCCAAGGGACGTCCCTCGAGAGGCAATCCTTCCTTCTCAGGCTGGCCCCTTCCTGGGTGTTCTCAGGATTAGGATTGAGGGTCATGGCCAGATCCGACGGGTCCCAAGAGTCCTGTCTAGTCTCCGTGCCTTAGGGAAGCAGGGGCCACATCTGCTGTGCTGTGCCGTGCTTAGGCGCTTCAGTCGTGTCCGACTTGTGTGACACCATGGGCTGTGGCCCGCCAGGCTCCTCGTCCGTGGGATTCTCCAGGCAAGAATACCGCAGTGGGTTGCCATTTCCTCCTCCAGGGTATCTTCACAACCCAGGGATAGATCCCACGCCTGTACATCTCCTGCATTGCAGACGGATTCTTTACCACCAGCTACCGGGGTCCATTTGCAAAGACAGCCGTTTAGCGTCTACAGACTCCCCAAGGCCGAGGGAGCACAGCCCTGACCCCGTGCTCTTGAGAGAGGTGGACGGTGTTGTCACTTCACAACCCCACATGCTGCTCTGGTCTTCCTGCTTGTCCACCGAGATAATAACTCTCGCTGATGGGTAGTTTCCTTTTTTAGTATATATGTTTTATCCAAGAGCGTTGGTCCTGTAAGAGCCATTATGGGAACAGAACTTGAAAAGCACTTATTTACCTTAGGATATTTGGTTTGTTTATTTAAATTTGATTTTTTTAAAGTTTCAGTACCATGTTTTAAAAATTATTTTCGGCTGCTCTGGGTCTCTGTGGCAGAGTGCGCAGGCTCTTGGTTGCCCCATGGTGTGTGGGATTTTCCCAGGCTAGGAATCAAACCTGCATTGAAGGCAGGTTCTTAACCGCTGGACCACGAGGGAAGTCTCAGTAGCTCTGTTTCTTGAGAGCAAAATCTTATTAGGTGACTTGGGTTGACTGATTTGGGGTGTGGGGTGCCCAGAACCTCCACATCTCTGTTGCTGCCGTGAACACTTCAGGCATAAGTGGGCAGAAAGCAGAGGGGCTGGGAAGAGGAGCACACCCCGCTTTTTCCAGGCCCAGGAGCCGAGCTCTCGTGGATGGGGGTAGCCAGACCTGACCTGGGCTCCTCCCGAGGACACGGCGTGAACATCGATTCTCTGAGAGTGTAGCTGAGGAAATAACCCGAAATGCCGCAATTAGGGTTCATCCGTTGCTATGGTATTTCTGTGGCCGGTTTGGCTCCATGGATGTCTTGATTATTCTCAATACCCATTTATGGAACTCTCTGCTCATCACCGTGGGCTCTGACACCGTCTTCACAGGGGGCTCTGGTAACAGAGCCCCATTAGCATCAGCACCATCTCTCAGCGCACAGGAAGCAGGTGTTGTTTCAATAACTAAAATCAGGGAAAGTGAAAGACAAGACATATGACAAAGGACATTATCATTCTAATAATGGCAGCTCAGCTTTAGGTTAAATTACAATTGACATAAATTGATGTTTTGATGTCAAAAGACACCATTTGATAGCATTAAGGTTTTGACATCTAGTGGGGGGCACAGTTGAGAGGAAACATTGTTTGATGAATAGGTGACTGATTTTACAGTGAGGCTAAAGGAGGACATTGCCAACCACCTCGGCTCTTAGGCCTCTGGTCTCCAAAGAAACTGTGGAGAAAACTAACTGATTCACAGTGCAGCCTTTTATGTACCAGAGCCTATGTTCAGAGAATGTTTACAAGTTAGGAATAATTATGTATGTATAAGTAATATTAAAACACCATAATAGTGTTAGCAATAAAAAGAAAAAAAATGCAACTTCCTATTGGTAAACAAATTACCATGTATTCATGCAACAGAATTCTATGTGCCTGTGTGTACTAAGTTGCTTCAGTCCTGACTCCTGGCAACTCTATGGACTGTAGCCCACCAGGCGCCTCTGCCCATGGGACTCTCCAGGCAAGAATACTGGAGTGGGTTGCCATGCCCTCCTCCAAGACATGTTCCCAACCCAGGGATCGAACCTGTGTCTCTTGTGTCTTCTGCATTGACAGGCAGATCCTTTACCGCTAGTGCTACTGGGGAAGCCCATAGAATTCTATATCACAGTGGAAATGAGTAAGAGTTATGTGCATCAACACTCGCAGACAGCATCCCAAACAAACAGGCAAGAAAGAACAAAGCGCTTACAATGTTGCACTACTTATGGAGACTTCAAAACTGCTGCTGCAGCTGCTGCTAAGCCGCTCAGTCACGTCCGACTCTTAGCAATCCCATGGACTGCAGCCCACCAGGCTCCTCCGTCCATGGGATTTTCCAGGCAAGAGTGCTGGAGTGGGGTGCCACAAAACCAGGCAAGACTAAGCAATACAATGCTTGAGGGCGCATTGCTATGTGTAAGAATTACAAAGAAAACTAAGTGAATAAGAATCACAAAATTAAGTGAATAAAGAACACAAAAGACAAACACACACATATATGAAGACATCAACTGTGACCTTCAACACTATTGGTCCAATTCTAACGCTTAAGCTAAGTGGTTGGACTGAGATGTTCGTAAGATTATTCTTTGTATCTCGTATACTTTCGCTATCTCCTTTGCGTTTATGAACCACAGTATTGGCTATCCTCTTGCTTTCTTTCTCTACCTGCAATCCTTAATTTTCCCTTTGTCCAGTCTGGGCTGTCCCAGCACTTGCCTCCCATCCTCACAGGAGATGACTCGCTTGGCTCAGAGAATATGCTCTTCACAAGGGAATTATAAATGATTCCCAATCCCCATGATTACCATTCAGTAATAATGAGAATAACTAAGTGGCTGAATTCACAAATATATGAGTTTCTGTCTTTAAAAAAAATGCAACCATGAACCAGAATGATAATGATTTATAAATTTTTCAACAGAAGATATTGGCAAAGTCATACAAAATAGAGGATCTTTACTGACTTTCTTCCTTTATGTGATTTTTCTGGAATACAACAAGATCATGTTAGAGAGCTATTGTACAGTTTCCCTTCCTGTCTGAGGTGGAACTGAGGCAGTTCAGTTCAGTCGCTCAGTCGTGTCCGACTCTCTGCGACCCCGCAGACTGCAGCACGCCAGGCTTCCCTGTCCTTCACCATCTCTGGGAGCTTGCTCAAACTCATGTCCATCGAGTTGGTGATGCCATCCAACCATCTCATCGTCTGTTGTCCCCTTCTCCTCCTGCCTTCAGTCTTTCCCAGCATCAGGGTCTTTTCCAATGAGTCAATTCTTTGAATCAGGTGGCCAAAATATTGGAGTTTCAGCTTCAGCATCCGTCCTTCCAGTGAATATTCAAGACTGATTTCCTTTAGGATGGACTGGTTTGATCTCCTTAANATTGGCTATCCTCTTGCTTTCTTTCTCTACCTGCAATCCTTAATTTTCCCTTTGTCCAGTCTGGGCTGTCCCAGCACTTGCCTCCCATCCTCACAGGAGATGACTCGCTTGGCTCAGAGAATATGCTCTTCACAAGGGAATTATAAATGATTCCCAATCCCCATGATTACCATTCAGTAATAATGAGAATAACTAAGTGGCTGAATTCACAAATATATGAGTTTCTGTCTTTAAAAAAAATGCAACCATGAACCAGAATGATAATGATTTATAAATTTTTCAACAGAAGATATTGGCAAAGTCATACAAAATAGAGGATCTTTACTGACTTTCTTCCTTTATGTGATTTTTCTGGAATACAACAAGATCATGTTAGAGAGCTACTGTACAGTTTCCCTTCCTGTCTGAGGTGGAACTGAGGCAGTTCAGTTTAGTCGCTCAGTCGTGTCCGACTCTCTGCAACCCCGCAGACTGTAGCACGCCAGGCTTCCCTGTCCTTCACCATCTCTGGGAGCTTGCTCAAACTCATGTCCATCGAGTTGGTGATGCCATCCAACCATCTCATCGTCTGTTGTCCCCTTCTCCTCCTGCCTTCAGTCTTTCCCAGCATCAGGGTCTTTTCCAATGAGTCAATTCTTTGAATCAGGTGGCCAAAATATTGGAGTTTCAGCTTCAGCATCCGTCCTTCCGGTGAATATTCAAGACTGATTTCCTTTAGGATGGACTGGTTTGATCTCCTTAAAGTCCAAGGGACTCTCAAGAGTCTTCTCCAACCCTGCAGTTCAAAAGCATCAGTTCTTCAGCGCTCAGCTTTCCTTATGGTCCAGCTCTCACATCCATACACGACTACTGAAAAAACCATACCTTTGACTAGACAGAGCTTTTTCAGCAAAGTAATGTCTGCTTTTTAATATGCTGTCTAGGTTAGTCATAGCTTTTCTTCCAAGGACTAAGCGTCTTTTAATGTCATGGCTGCCATCACCATCTGCAGTGATTTTGGAGCCCAAGAAAATAGTCGGTCACTGTTTCCATTGTCTCCCCATCTATTTATCATGAAGTGATGGGACTGGATGCCATGACCTTCGTTTTTTGAATGTTGAGCTTTAAGCCAGCTTTTTCACTCTCCTCTTTCACTTTCATCAAGGGATTCTTCAGTTCCTCTTCGCTTTCTGCCATAAGGGTGGTGTCATCTGTGTATCTGAGATTATTGATATTTCTCCTGGGCAATCTTGATTCCAGCTTGCGCTTCATCCAGCCTCGCAGTTCACATGATGTACCCTGCATATAAGTTAAATAAGCAAAGTGACAATATACAGCCTTGGTGTGCTCCTTTCCCAATTTGGAACCAGTCCATTGTTCCATATCTGGTTCTAACTGTTGCTTCTTGACCTGAATACAGATTTCTCAGGAGGCAGGTAAGGTGGTCTGGTATTCCCATCTCTTTAAGAGGCAGAGGTACATAAAGAAACTTATTTAAGGTCATAAAACACTGAGTGTACTCAGGGACTCAGTCTCCAAATAACGGGCCAGCCCACCCCATCCCCAGCCTCTGCTCTCCCCTCTGATAACGTCACTATGAGAGGGAGAACCAGGTGGAGTCTGGCAATGGTTCTAACACAAAGAGCACTGGCTTCGGAGGCGATCGATATGGGTTTAAGTGTTAAATTTATAATCTACAATCTCAGCCACCTGCTATGGAGGAACCATCTCTGTGAGATGGTATATTTTAATACCCTGGTGAGCAGGAGGAATTCCCAACTGGATTCATCAACAAAGGTTTATGTGCAGAATCTGATGTGATCTAATTGTAGCCCAATAAGCAATGGCAGGGGCTTGCTTGGCTTTTTCTCCAAATGTGCCCTTTTCAATACCACAATCTTTTAGTTCTTCCAGCATCTGGGGGGCAGGCACCCATTAGGTGCTAATCCTCCTGTGAACACCTTGTGGCTTTTGCCTGTGAGAGGCTTTCAGTAGGCGCCTGGGGCAGCAGTAGACAGTAAAGAAGAAACCAAGATGGTAGGGGTTATGGTGACTGCGAATCTTTAAAAATAAGAAGGCTGTTGGCAGCCAGTTAAGATGACTGTGCTCTTTGCCCCATGGGGACCCAGTGTGCAGTGGCTGCAAACAACAGCCTTCCTGGTAGTGCATGCAGCTTGGTACCCATACAGGTTGCCCTAAGGGACCTTGGAGACAACTCTTCCCAGTGGACCTTCATGCTGGCCCCAGTCTAGGCTCCAGACGGGTGTGCGTGGTGCCTTTGGAAAGCCCAGGGGCACAATGGCCAGGGTCCACATTGGCCAAGTCATAATGTCCATCCACACCAAGCTCCAGAACAAGCAGCATGTGATTGAAGCCCCCTGTGGGGCCAAGTTCAAGTTCCCTGGCCTCCAGAAGATCCCCATCTCCAAGTGGGATCCACCAAGTTTCACGCGGATGAACGTGAAAACACGGTGGCAGAGAAGCCCTCCCTCCCAGTGGCTGTGGAATCAAATAGGTCCCTAACTGTGCCTTCTGGACAAACGGGGCCTGCACTCATGAAAGCCTGGTCACTGTCCCCCCTTACTCAAGCCCAGCAATAAACCCTACTTTCCTGTCCCAAAAAAGGAGGAGGCTGGGAACCATCTCAAGCCCCATCTTTGCCAGCAATACTAAGAAGCAGAGTAGCCAGCTCACTTCCAGGAAGCAAGCCTACCTCTCACGATCAGACCCCCTTCTCCTGGTGCTTTCCCCCTGGGGCCTCCTCAGCCTCCAGTGCAAACCCATCTGCTAGTCAGTATTCTGATCACAACTGGGACGATTCTTTACAGCTATCTATCTAAAGTACAAGAAGGCCCACTCATTTGTCAGAGAGAATGTGCCTCGGGTACTCAGTTCAGCCAAGGAGAAATCAAGTATGTAATTCCAGAATTCAAAGGATTGTTTGTAGGGTATTTCAACCTTTTAGGGTGTTTACTGGGATTGATTGTATATTACATTCTGTAGATATTATGTTTGGTTTTAAATATAAGGATCCAAAAAGCAAAAAACCCAGCTTGTTAAGGATAAATATGTATATATATATATATATATATATATATATATATTCCCCTCGGCTCCCGATCGCCCTTTTCCCTGGCGGTCTCTGACCTGGCTGCTGTGTCCCTACCGAGCTCCAGACACGTGCCGAGCATCCGGCTGTGAACTTTTGAGCAGATGCAGCGCCAGGATGACTCAAAAGTAGGGCATCCTTGGCCCTCCTGAAGAGATGAAATTAGTGGCAAGTGGACCATCTATCTGTATGGTGTTATCAGATGCCTTTGCCTGAGTGAGAAACCTTCCTCCTTTGGGACCCCGGAGGTCTGATGGCCCTTTATGACATCCAAACAAGTAATGTATGTAGTCCTTTTGTCCTGAAGGTCCAGGAACATCTTTTGTTCTAATACTTGGTCTCTGAATCTGGTTCCTGACAGTGAGCTCCTAAATCCCTTAGAACTTCCTGGGTGATAGTAGTCTTTGTTCTAATGGGACTGGAATTTTTACAAACACTCATTCTCCAGAGAGGGGAGAGGGGTTGGAAATGATCATGATGAAGCCTCCATAAAAATTCCATTAGTATAGGGTTCAGAAAACTTCCAGGTTAGCTAACATGTTGAAGTGCTGGGAGAGTGATGCCCCTTTCTATATACCTTCCATTATGCATCTCTTCTATCCGGATGTTCATTTGTATCCTTTAACATATCCTTTTGCAGTAAACCAGTAACTAGTAAACTGTTTTCCTGAGCTCTTTTGAGCCCATCTAGCAAAAATTGAGCTGAGTTGGCAATGGGATGAAGAAGGCAATGGCAACCCACTCCAGTACTCTTGCCGGGAAGGTCCCATGGATGGAGGAGCCTGGTGGGCTGCAGTCCACGGGATCGCTAGAAGTCGGACACGACTTCACTTTTACTTTCATGTGCTAGAGAAGGAAATGGCAACCCACTCCAGTATTCTTGCCTGGAGAATCCCAGGGTTGGGAGAGCCGGGTGGGCTGCCGTCTATGGGGTCGCACAGAGTCGGACACGACTGAAGCGACTCAGCAGCAGCAGCAGAGTACAAGAAGTTCACTAGTGGGAGATCAAATACAGGGAGGGCCACAGGCCTGCCTGAGGACTCAGAAGCTGCCAGGAATCCAGAATTCTGGAGGGTCAAGTCACAGGAAGCAGCAGGCTCTCTCTTTGCATGAAAAGTCTGGCCAACAATAGAGCGGACAACAATACAGCAACTGTGAACAGATTCTAAGCACCACTTCCCGTCAGTGAGTCAATGGGATCCCGCGTGGGAGCATCCAGCAGGTCCTGCCGCGGGTCAGGCCTGAGCTCTTGCCATCTGGGAGAAGGAAAACAAGGGCACTTTTCCTTTCGACTTTGGTATCAGGAACTAGGACTCTGCATTAGGTGATGCGTTTTCACTAAGACCTCATAGACTACAGCCCTCCAGGCTCCTCTGTCCATGGGATTCTCCAGGCAAGAATACTGGAGTGGGTTGCCATGCCCTCCTCCGGGGGATCTTCCCAACCCAGGAGTCTCCCGTGTCTCCTACATTGGCAGGAGGATTCTTTACCCACTGAGCCACCGGGAAAGCCCACATCCAAATTGGGATAGTTGTTTCCTTGTCTGAAATCTCCCTAAAAGCAAAGATTATGCTTTGTTCAACACTTTAACCTGTGGTTCTTTTTAAGGCGTGGTTTGCCATAAGAGACTGTATCTTTTATTTCTGGGAAAGTCCCACATAAAATAAATATGTCCAAGGGAAAAGAGAATAACAATACTATAGCCTATGAGGCAGGTACAATGGTCCTCATTCCCACGGTACAAATGGGAAAAGTGAGTCTTCAAGAGTAAGTCATTTACTAAAGGTCACATAAAAAGTAAGTGAACAATCAGGCATAAACGCAGGTTTCCAGGAAGTCCTAAGCACTGATTGTAGTGGACCTGGTCACTGGCTTTTAGGGTCTGGACCCGTTTCCTGGAGCTGGTTCACAGCCTGGGCGATACCACGCTGGTGGCGTCAAAGCACCAAGATGTATGTTCCCACAGGCCTGGAGGCCAGGCGTCCAGGACGCAGGTGTCGGCAGAGCCCGTTCCGCCTTGCCCGAGGGAGAAACTGTGCTGGGCAGATCCTTGGAGCTCCTTGGCTTGTGGACCCATGGCCCCATCTGAGCCCCTGTCATCATCACACGGGCCCCTCCTTGGCCTCCGGGTCCCCTCCTCTCTTCTAGGATGCTGTTCGTTGTTGTTCACTCACGAAGACATGTCCGACCCGTTGTGCCCCCATGGATTGCAGCACAGCAGGCTCCTCTGTCCTCCAGTATCTCCCAGAGCTTGCTCAGACTCATGTCCATCGAGTCGGTGATACCATCCAACCATCTCATCCTCTGCCGCTCCCTTCTCCTCCTGCCTTCACTCCTTCCCAGCATCAGGGTCTCTTCCAGTGAGTTGGCTCTTAGCATCAGGTGGCCAAAGTATTGGACCTTCTTATAAGGATACTGGTCACTGTAAACAGGGCCCACGCTAAACCAGGATGACCTGATCTTACCTAGTGACATCTTCAAAGACCTTATTTCTGAGTTAGATTACATTTTGAAGTTCTGGATGGACAGGGATTTGTGAGGACACTATTCAACCCAGTTCAGAGTCTCCCAGATCTGGACTAAGGGTCTTGGCCCCTCCCTGGCTTCGTGACCTCACAATCCTCACTCCCATGGCAGTTGTGATGTCTAGCTCAGGGGAGAGTACATTCTGGTTTGCCCCAGATGGTCCCCGCTGCCCTGACATCCCTTTCACATTGTCCCATTTACTCTCAAAAGTGTCTCCGGTTGAACAATAAATGACACAGTCACTCCACGTGTGAAAGCCTAACTCACAGGAGGCTCTAAACAAGTAGCACCATCTGGTATCAGAAGAGGTGGCATTCAGGGATGGGACCACAGGCTTGGTACAGGCTTTCTGTCACCAGGAGGTGAGCCCACAGTTAACAGCTTCGGCTACAAACCGGAAAGAACCATTTGTGTGCGCAGTGTGGAAAGGAGGATAAATCACGTGCTGGTTGGAGTGTGCAGAACTGTCCCATGAGTAGATGCGTCTCCAGCCCTGTGGACTCAGTCTCGTGGATGTATTTAAGTCGACAGTTAAAGGGGGTGGGGGTCGGGGAGGATGGCTGAAGCTCATCCAGACTTCTCCGGCTTGGCACAGTCAGGCAAACAGCGCAGCTTCCAAAGTCGGCTGAATTCCTGAATGAATTGTGAAGACATTTCCCAAACTGAAGTTCATGACACTCAAGTGGGGGTAATTCCAGCTTTTCAAGATAGACAGAGTCTAAATCACTTTCGTTTCTTCTTTGTAAAGTGACCTAATTTGATTCTTCCACTAGTTTGCACGGCAAGTGTCTTGAACTTTTTCTGTATCCGAATCAGCCCCATGTTTGCCAGAAGTACAGTTTCCAAGACCCCCTACCCAGACCTACTGAAGACAAGCGTTCAGGGTGGAGCACAGAGGACCCTCACTTTTAAACACCATCCCTGGTGATTCTCTGCTCATTCACTAGGAGGGGAAGCTGCAACCTCAGGGCACTTGTGATTCAGCTTGGACAGGAAGGAGGCCCAACCAGCTAGGGCCCGGCACGCTGCCTTTATCTATTAATATTTATCACCAAATGTGGATTCAGGAACAATCCTGAGACTCCTGAACACTTTTTCTCTTATCCCCTTAAATACTGAACTCAATGACGCCTTCCCATCTTCAAATCAACTAAAAGGAAAGTGTCATTTTTCTCTCTGGCTTTGTTGTTATTATTGCTTAGTTGCTAAGTCCTGTCCGACTCTTGCAACCCGATGGATTGTAGCCCATCTGGTTGTAGCCCATCCCACTCCTCTGTCCGTGGGATTCTCCAGGCAAGAATACTGCAGCAGGTTGCCATTTCCTTCTCCAGGGCATCTTCCCTGACCCAGGGAATGAACCCAAGTCTCCTGGGTCTCCTGCATTGTAGGCAGATTTTCTTTTTACCACTGAGCCATGCGGGAAGCTCCTTCTATGGGTATGTTAGAATGCAAAATGAGGACATCAAATTCTACCACAAACCTGAAGAAAGGTTATATCAAAGATAATGTGTGATAATCAAGTGTAAAGATTTTCCCACTCTGAAAGCACTTATTCACAAAGGATCAGGTTGTTGGTCTTGTTCCAAGGCCTTCCAGAATAATAACAGTTAAAAACACAAAGAGTAAAATGTATATAAAAATGCAACAACACACAGGTTAGGGTTTTCCCGCAGACATGTACTACTAAGTGGATTATTCTGGAAACTTAGCCCCCCACTGAATCTATTTCATAGAAAAACATAAAATGTTTACAGAGTCCTCCTACATTTCCCAGGGACTTAAATTTCAAATCACACCATGCTGTTTTTAAGCCCTGAGGTCAAGCAGGAAGAGATTTCTTTTATGTTGGAAAAGAATCAAGGGATTCAAGCATATTTTAGCTCATCTTTCATTTCCAAGCACTCCTTAGACATTAATAAGTGTAATCCCCTAATTTGGCAAAGAAACCCATCCCCCTCGATATCAGGCCTTTGCCTGGGCTTGAACAAAGAGGGCAAGACTGCCCCAAATCCAGGAGGGGCCGCGACTCCCCCAAACCTTTGACCACCCTCGTTCCCCAAATTACAACTTTTCAGTTAGGAAATTAAAGAAAAAAAAGAAAAATATTTAAAATGCAATCATAAGTGTGTCTATGCATCATTAAGGATGGACCTTTTTCTTGTCACTTTCCAAACTTTAAATGTGAATTTTTCTTCTAACTGCTGGATTTCATTCTTCTGGGAAAAAAAGGGGAGTGCTTTAAGAACCCGAAAATGGGGCTGCCACCTAATACTAATTTTCTTCTTAGTTATAAAGGCTATTGTTTGTTTGAACAAAGAGAAATAGGAGCTATTAGCAGCTGTTTACATTATAGGAATGAGGGCACAGAGGGGGGAGGGGAGGGAACCTTGCTCACTAATGAGCCGGGGACAGGGGTTACTTGTAAACTGTAGGCCCTGAAAGGAAGGCAGCCACTCATATCTTCTAGTCCTTCCATCCAACCAATATGCTGTATTGATCATTATCGTTAAATGCCACCAACATATTTTAGATAGATTAGGTTTAGTGTTCGAATTTAGATTAAACAAGCAGAGTCTGATTTTCAAAAGCAAAACCGACATAGCACCCTAGAACTCTGGGAGCAGGTTTGTATAGAAACAGCCTGGAGCCAGGCTGAGCACCCAGGACAGCCACGTGGGGGTCTCCACCGGCCAAGGAACCCTGGCTTCTCAGAAGGGGCCGCAAAACAGGCCCTCAATAAATACTTATAGAACAAATGAGTGAATGAATTTCACTTGAATTAAACATGACTCGTCCACGCCTGGCATAATTTCCTTTCATTCCAGTGAACGGAAGCCCGGCTGAGAGCAGGGAAGTTCCCTGAGCTGCCCAGCTGCCTGGGGGCTTTTCTGGCCGGGCCAGGGCAGGAGGAAGCCCCAACTAACTCACAGTCACTCCTCAGAATANACCCCGCTGGAGCGTTTATTCCATCCCCACATATGGACTGAGCTCCACGTACAGCTTAGCACCAGGCTCTCTGCCGTCTTGGAGGCATCACCGTTTCTCTAGTTCATCCTCAGCTCAAGTTCCAGAGCCACGTGACTGGGGGTGGGGGCTCCTGAACCCCCACATTTTCAGGTTTCTGGAATCTCCAGTCCCAGGCGAAGGAGGCAGAGTTTTCTGCCTATTGGTTCCAGGAAATGATTAAAGCCTGGCTTGGACTTCCTGCTCTTTTTTTACCCCCGTCTCCAACACTTACCAGAGATCAGGGTTTTCATTTCATCCCAGGCCCTCGTTCCTCTTTCTCTTACAAAGTGAGCACCATCTCCAAACCTAGAACAAAGAAGAACCTTCCTTTTTCTTCCCAACATCCTGAAGGGAACCGTCTTCAATCTGCTTCAGCCCTGCTGACTTAGACCCATCGAATCTGGCTTCTAACTGAGTCCTTCTGTCCTTGTACAAAAATTGGTGTCTTGAGGAATTCCCGGGTGGTTCCATGGTTAGAATTCTGCATTTTCACTGCTGAAGGCCCAAGTTCAATCCTTGGTTGGTAAACTAAGATCCCTGTAGCCACAAGGCACAATCAAAGCAAACAAGCAAAAAATTGTTTGTTTCAAAGATCACAGTGACTGAATGAATAGCCTGTGTTTAGTTTTAATTCGGATTTGGTGTTCAGTGGCCAAGTCACTGTGTCTGTCCTTAAGCTGGATGGATACTCGTCATCTCCAGGACACTCATCTGACTGCAGCCTCCTTGTGGAAGGGATGGTGTGTCCTGAATTAGCAGGAAATACCAAGAGTTTCCAAGGGGACAGGAGCAGAGATGAGGTTTAAATCCAGCTATCAAACCAGAGTATAGACTCTGAAACACCAAAGCTCACAATCCCAGGTGTATTAGTTATCTAAAGCTGTGTAACAACATGTCCCCAAACTCAGAGGCTTTAAGTAACAATAAACATTTATTGGGCTTCCCCAGTGGCTCAGATGGTAAAGAATCTGCCTGCAATGTGGGAGACCTGGTTTTGATCTCTGGTTGGGAAGGATCCCCTGGAGAAGGGATGGCTACCCACCCCAGTATTCTTGCCTGGAGCACCCCATGGACAGAGGAGCCTAGAGGGCTGCAGTCCATGGAGTCCCAAAAAGTCGGACATGACTGAGCAACTCACACTTTCACTTTCACATAAACATTTATTATCTCACATGGTTTCTATGGATCAGAATTCAGGCCCGGCTAAACCAGTGGTTCTGGTTCAGAGCCGCTCCAGAGACTGCATCAGATGTTGGTTGGGACTACGGTCATCTGGAGGCCACGTCCAGGTCGCTGGCTCACAAGGTGGGCAAGCTGGTCCCTCCTGGTGGGAGGCCTTCACAGGGTTGCGCGTCCATCCACAAGACTGACGCCTCCTTCCAGAATGAGTGATCAGAGGGGTAAAGGCAGAAGCCTCAGTGTCTTGAGATACACCTGGCACATCTCCCAGCACAGTGTCTGCATCGGGCTGTTGGTTAGTCAGTGGGCCGGGATCACCGAGGGAATGCTTATATCAGAATCACAGTTTATGTACAAGTAAAATTAGGGCCGCCCTAGTTCAAGCCACAGGAGCTGCTGTTTTCCCTTCCAAGCCCTTCATCATCTTCCCCTGCTCCCCAGTCGAGTGGTCCTTGAAGCTTCTCTGGAGGACAAAGAAAGAATCCTACCTAGAGAGTGTGAGGGATGGGGCCCTGGGTGATGGGAACAGCTTTTGGAAAGCAGTGTGGCACAGTCATTGAAATGTAAGTGCACCTGTCCTTTGTCCATCACTTCTACTTCCATCCACGTGCACTTGCAACTTTCATCGGTGCGTAGAGATGTAGGTACAAGACAAAATTTTAGAAACACTTAAATGCCCACTGATAGTGGGCCGCTTGCATAAATGACAGGCTTCCCTGGTGGCTCAGACGGTAAAGCGTCTGCCTGCAATGCGGGAGACCCAGGTTTGATTCCTGGGTTGGGAAGATCCCCTGGAGAAGGAAATGGCAATCCACTCCAGCACTCTTGCCTGGAAAATCCCATGGACAGAAGAGCCTGATAGGCTACAGTCCATGGGGTCCCGAAGAGTCGGACACGACTGAGCGACTTCACTTCGCTTTCACCTCACATAAATGATAGTATAGCAGGATGCTATGTGCCTATTAAAAACTTAGAAATTTTTATATATACTGACCTGGAGAGATCAATTGCTACATTTTTTTTTTTTTAAAGAAACAAGCTGCAGGATACTATGTGTAGTTTGACCCTTTATATGTACACATGTAGTCTCGGGGAGACTTTTCTGGAAGGTGGTGCCATGGTCTCCCTTTGTGGGGAGAGAACAAGGAGCATGTAGGTCAGCGGGAGAATCTAGAGATTTCTGTTTTGTTTGCTGGTTGCACCTTGGGGCACATGGGATCTTAATTCCCTGACTCAGAGATCCAGCTCGTGCCCCCGCAGCGGCACTGAGGTCCTATCGATGGACTGCCAGGGAGTTCTCAAAAGACTTCCATTTTTAACTTTATACCCTTTAATATTTTTTAAGATCACTTTCAACCGCCCTGTGATAATTCACCTTCTTTTAGTGAAGTGCAGTTCATACACCATGACATTCTTCATCTTGAAGTGTTCCAT
The DNA here is from genome assembly GCA_006410935.1 of Redunca redunca. NCBI lineage: Eukaryota > Metazoa > Chordata > Mammalia > Artiodactyla > Bovidae > Redunca > Redunca redunca. Next base: position 67,846 of record SJYQ01000269.1, on the reverse strand, counting down.
TCAATGGCTTTTAGTTCACTTGCAAGCGTATACTACTGTCTCTGCTATCTAATTCCAGAATGAGATGGGTCACTTGGGCAATCAGTGTTGTTAGGTAGAACGAGAAAGACCTCAACTGCTAGTTCCCGGTGTCCACACTGGCTTTGATGGGCAGATCACCTAAAGGGACAGCCTGTGGAGGGGCAGTGGTCATCCCTCCCAGCCCTTGCACCTCTCCCCACCTTTCAGACTTTGAAAACCCCTGGAGACTGCCTCCCACTTCCATCCACAGGGGCTCACATTGTGCATTTTGTTTGCCAGGCACTTGACTGACTCGGGATTCCTCTCCACCAACTGCTGTCGTCGCTTTCATTACCAGCGGTCACATCAGGGATTGTTACCGAGGCCACCGCTGACATCCTTAGGCGCCATGTGTCCACGGACATCTCTGATCCTCCTAGTGGCCACACCTTGGGTTCTCTAAGCACTGAGCGCAGGGAAGCAAGGAATGGCCCATAGACTCAGAGCAGCAGGCAGGGGAGGAATTCCCCAACTCAGCCCAGAGCCGAGCGCTTCTCCGTTACCGTGGTGAGTGCGGTCAGGAGGACCCCCTTCTTCTGTCTCACTCCGCAGGTCCCTTGGATCTTTGAGGCTGTCACCTTCCTTTGCAAGTTTAGTCCTGAACCCGCTGACAGCAATCCAGTCTTCAGGAGGGAGGGCTGTCGGGAGCCCAGGGTATCCTTGGTCGGACCCTGAGGGGTATGGTGAATGGCCTTTTCCATCTTGGCTGAGTCTGCTTCTGGAGTCTGGGTTCTTCCTGATGGCAGCCACAAACCCCCAGGCCTGAGCTCTCCAGTTCGGGGCTCAACACTTCCCACCAGCCAACATCTTGGGTTCGGCCAAGGACCAACTGTGTGCACATCTCTGGGTCCCATCCCTGGACCCAGCTCCAGCACAAGCCCGGGACCAAGGCTTCGACCTGTGGGTAGTGGGCGTCCCCCATGACACCTTCACATCGTCTACTGAGCCCTTAGCGTGGGAACTACTGGAGCACTAAGACGCTCCCTGGAATCACCAAATTCCAACCTCTGTTCCCCATTCCTGCACCAAGTACATGGGGCTTGCCTGGTGGCTCAGAATCTGCCTGAGATGCAGGAGCCTCAGGTTTGATCCCTGGGTCAGGAAGATCCCCTGGAGGAGGGCATGGCAATGCACTCCAGTGTTCTTGCCTGGAGAATCCCATGGACAGAGGAGCCTGGCGGGCTACAGTCCACGGGGTCACAGACACGACTGAAGGGACTGAGTACACACACACCAAGTGTGTAAAGGTGCTTGCATTCATAATCCTGACGTGCCCGGGGGCTGGCCTGATGTCTCCCTGAGCAAACAGAGAGAGAAAGCGACCACTGCCTAGGGCCATCTGACATGCGGACAGGCCGTGTGCCCTTTATGAACGCCACACGGCACGTAATTAAATCTCAGAACCTATGAGGCTCATACACTTCAGTGGATTCTGAGTCATGCTGATGCCTGTTTGCAGAATCTCAGCAGAAAATGTACTCAAGGAAACAGAAAAAGGGACTCCGAGCAAAATGTAAAGTCAGTCAAACAAAATGTTTTTGCTTATTTGTCTTCCAACCAGAAAGACCCTAGAAGGCCTAACCGATCTTGTATGTTTTTCAGGAGTTTTGTATCAATTTAAGGGTAGCAATCACCCCAGACAAATTCATTTCTAAGAGTCATAGAATTTTCCCTATTGTTTTAATGCAGACAGAAGAGAAACCAGAATATATAACTAAAGTTTAAGTATTATCAAATTGATTTCAGTTTGCTTCTTTATCTTAACAGTTAAGGGAAATCAAGGGAAAACATTCAAGGGAAAAGTTGGGTCCCTGGACCCCATCAGAGTGGGTTGCTGGTTTTCCACACCCTCCTTTTCAAGATTGCGTTTGCCCATCACTGAGAATTTAGATGATACCTTTTCTTTAACCTTTTAAGTGTGCAGGCTCTCTCTGCTCCTACACAGAAAAATGTGAGCCAGCTCAGTGGTGAATTGCTTATTATATCTTTTTTTCTAAATTAAAAACGAAGAAACAGGAGTTGAGGTGATGTAGGAATGGAAGTCCTCAAAATTGCTTTTGCATGCAGAGGGGAGGGCCTCTGGATCCCCCGGCCTGGCTGACCTTCCTTCTGTGGTGACCCTGGGCTCCGGGGCTCTGGGATCGGCTGAGCAGCGCACCCAGGACTCTGTGCAGATTTGGGCAGGACTGGCCGGCGCCCCTTCCTCTCCGTGTAACTCACCTTTCACCCTGAAGCCAAAAATCCCGCTCCTCTATCGGGTATGTATCTACGTGTGAAAGAAAACGTCTGTATTTAGACCCTGCCTCATTCAAAGGGATTGGGCCTCTTGGTCCTCAGGTGGAAGAGCTGTTCAGGCAGCCAGGATGGGAGGGAAGGGGGCTGGGCGAAGCCCGGGTATCTCACTGCATGCCCGGGGTGCACGGCCGGGGTCCCCTGCTGCCTCCGTCTTCCTTCTTCTTCTCTGCCAGCGTCCTCTCTGCTCCACCCAAGTAAATGCCAGCGGTCTCAGACCTTAGTCCAAACACACTGCCACATCCTAGAGGGAGGAAGGAATGGGGTAACCAGCCTGGGAGCGGCGAGGACGCAAGGACCACAGCTGCAGGGAGCATCGGCCACCACCCAATGGATGAGCTTCAGACATGCTGGCCCTGAGCACCAGCTGCTGGGTCAGACGTGCCCCCGTGCGGTAAAACACAAACCCTGACATTGGTAACTGCACGAGAGTGCCCGCCACCCACCCACAGAGGGCACGCACGCGTGCACACATGTACATGAACACACACAGTGCACACACAGACACACACACGTGCACACACCTGCACACGCACAGGCACACACGTGCACACACAGAGACACACATGTGCATACAGACACACCTGCACAGACACACAGATGCACACATACGCACACTCACGCACAGACACACATGTGCACACAGATGCACAGAGACACACGCACACACCCACACACACAAGTGCACACACATGCACAGACACACACATGCACAGACACACACAGACACACATGTGCACACATGAACACAGACACGCACATGCACACAGACACATGCACACACCCACACAGACACACATGTGCACACACCTGCACACGCACAGGCACACACATGCACACGTGTGCACACAGAGACATATACGTGCACACACATGCACAGACACACACATGCACACAGACACACACCCGCACAGACACACAGATGCACACACGTGCACAGATCCACAGAAACACGCACACACCCACACACACAAGTGCACACACATGCACAGACACACACATGCGCACAGACACACACATGCACAGACACGCAGCTGCACGCGCACACACACACATGTACAGACACACAGACACATGCACACAAATGCGCACACACACAGACACACACGCACAGACACACATACCCTTTTCTCTGACTCACAGCATTTTTCCCCAGTGGGTAACTGAAACCAAATGCCGCCCATCGCACACCCTGGGAGCACACAGCTCCTAAAGAGAAATGCCCTAGTGCTTACGCAGTTAAAGCATGTCGTCATTCAAAATAAGGTTCTGAAGGCTGATGCATCGACAGTTTACAAAGGGAGATGTGAACACCTCTCTTTCCCCCAGTTATTCACCGTAATGTCCTCCTGTTACCATAGATACGGAGCCACGGAGGGCGGCAGAGTCCTTTTCTCTGATCCCTCCACACTACCAGCCCCAGGTTGACTGCAGGGTGTGTGGAAGCAGGGAATTCAGGGGCCACAGTGAAACCCCCACTCCAGCTTCTCTGTTTCCAGCGAGTGACAGTGGACATCAGGGGGCTCGCAAATGTGGGCTCATACAAGGTTGGCAAAAGCAACAGGCTTAGAGGAACTGGCCCCAACTTGAACTAGGGCGTCCCCCCAACTCTTGGTTCCCCCAAACCCGCAAGCCCTCACTCACCCGGCAGAAGCCCGCTGCTCTCCTCCAAAGGCAGAAACAGCCACGGATTTTAAGACCTGAGATGATGCATCACTGTGGCTGTTAACACTGGACTGAATCTTGTTCTGTATTCTATGTGTCATATTCTCTGAGATAAAAAGGCATTTCAGAGCAAAACAAAACACCAAACTTGGCAAGTTAAGAGCTGCTGGAGTTACATACGCGAGGAAGAGCAAAGTTCTCCAAGATGGTGTGGTCAAATGAACAGGAAGCTTTCCAAAGAACAGGGGCAAATTCAGAAGAACGGGTAAATTCAGAAGCCGGTGGTCCAGGTGAATGTGGACCCCAAGGTCCAATTCTGGGTTTTGCTTTGAGCTGCAAGCTTCATCACTTTGTTCAAAACCCCCAGAGCTTTGTATTCATAATAAATGTATTGCCTTGATCACCCCTTGCAGCTTGCTTCTTACTCCTCTGTCTGCTTGACTGAGTCCAGGACTATGTATCTATGGCGTTCAAATTTTCCCTTTGAAGTGATGGAAATGTTTAGGAAAGAGCAGTGGTGACGGCTGCCTGACCCTGTGAACGTAATCTCACTGACTGTGCATTTAAAACTGGCAAAACGGCACCTTTTACATGTATGTGTCTCGCCACCACAGGAAAGTAAATTTAAGTAGCTACCCAGAAATCTAACACACACATCTACACATCATATATGTATGTGTTTTCATTTAAAAATAGAAACAGAAAAGAAAAACAGAATTGCATTGTTAGTTATCATGTATTTTGTTAAATAAGGTGATAGTCACCACTTTTTTTTCCCCTGAACAATTATTAAGAATAAAATGAATCGATTTACTTAAACAAACAAACTCAAGTTACCCTTTGAGCGCCCTGGTTGGAAACAAACAACAGAAGGCAGTGTTTGCCCCACGAGCTTCTCTTTCTGGTGTGGTTTAAGGTCTGGGAGGCTGTATCACCAAGGGGCCCCAGGGTGGGGATGGGTAAGGTGTCAGGTGTTTGGTCCACTTGCCACATCACCTGGGCGTCTAATGCAGTCATCTCTGAAGGATGCCATCCAAGGTACCCAGAGCTGCCCTCAGTAGAGGCCAGCTTCGCCTGGACCTGGTCAGTACTCTTAGAGAATCCTAAGAGGCAGTGGGTGGGGGGAGGTGAGCATATGGGGCAGCCTTGCTGTCCACAGAGTCCGGAGAAATCTGACACGTGCTTTGCACCTAGGCTGGTGTCTCTGACATCTGGGTGGAGTATCAGAGATCTACTTTCACTCTTTCCACCATCTCTCTTCCAAAAAGAAGCAGAGAAAGCATTTGCTATGTGTGGTTAGATGGTTAAGCTGACATAATTTGAATGTTCGACTAGATACCACGACATTCTCCATAGAGACTGGCACAGTGTCCATCACTAGGAAAGAAAGTGAAGATGAACATCCCAACAGAAGAGAGATTGTGCTGATTATAATTCTCCCCTTCACATTCCTGGGTGTTCACAGAGGCTCTTTCTACGAGTTTATCTTAAAGATGCCCCTTGTGAATGTTACTATTTGTGTATGTGGACATTACTGAAAAGGCTGAAGTGTGACCAATTCTTCTTTCCATTGAGTGTGGGGATTTTTAAAACCATAGAATTTGCTTGGAGAACAAGATCCACCCATGTAACGCCTTGCTGTGTGAGGCTGCACACGGCCCACTGAGTGTAGCAATTTCACTTGATGGTTAAAAAAGTAAGACCAGCCTTTGGCTTTCAAATGGCAGCTCAACACTGACATGAACCTAGATCAGGACAGGGTGTTTCATGGTGTATGGCCATTTGTCTTGTTACTATGAATTGTTACAAATGCTGAAAATACAGATGGATGGATGGATGCCCTGGGAAAGCTTGGTAGATTAGACAATGAGTTTTTTAACAGACATAATGACTTTTACTTGTAGTTTTCAAAACAGGCCATCTTTTCTTCTTTTAAAAAGTTCATAACAATTCAATCAATATTAATAACAATGGAAAAAAATACATATATACCACACTGGAGCCAGTGGAGAGGCATTCAGACCACACATTTCCTGATGCATTTTGTGAGCTGGGAGAACTTGCTAAAAAGCAACGTTTTAAGAAAGTAGAAACTTTTCCAAAATTACAACTAAAGTCCACTTTTGTGGTCAACTTCATTTGAATTCCTGATTTGGGGGGAAATGCGAAAGCAATGGCATCCCACTCCAGTACTCTTGCCTGGAAAATCCCATGGACGGAGGAGTCTGGTAGGCTGCAGTCCATGGGGTCGCTGAGGGTCGGACATGACTGAGAGACTTCACTTTCACTTTTCACTTTCATGCATTGGAGGAGGAAATGGCAACCCACTCCAGTGTTCTTGCCTGGAGAATCCTAGGGACGGGGGTGCCTGGTGGGCTGCTGTGTATGGGGTCGCACAGAGTTGGACACGACTGAAGTGACTTAGCAACAGCAGCAGATCTTAGACCTCTTTAGAAATTACCTGTATAACTGAATATATCTTAAGACTTCAGATACATTCATAGCAATTTAATATATGAGACCTTACTTTGAAGACAAAGGTCATTATGTAAATGATAGAAGTAAAATTCTATTAGACACAGATGAATCCTCATGTAGAAGATTTTCAAAGTGTTAATGGATAGGCTTATTATTCTTGTTAAAAATAGATTTTAGGCTTTGTCTTTTCTAATTAAAAGATATATTCTTGTTAATTCACATGCAAAAAAAGGATGCATATACTTGAATTTAACATTAAAATTGATACACTATGTAAGCTATTTTGTACAAATTTCTTGCACAAACTAAATTATCTATCCCAGGATGAGAAAGCAAAGAAGACAATTAAGGTGAGAAGTTGTGGTTTATCAGAGCAGTCACCGGACTGAGAAAGTGGTTTGCACAAGCCTCTCGACCTTCTTAAGGAAAGGACGGATCGGGTCCTTAGGATCCCTCAAAACACTAACCATTTGATTCCAAATGGGTCAAATGAGGAGGGGTGGTGACTTTCACTAGAGTGAATATGTCCACAGCTATACTTCTGTGTGCGTGTGTGTGCGCGTGCGCGTGTGTGTGTGTGTGTGTGTGTGTGTGTGAAAGAGAGAGAGAGAGAGAGAGAGGGGGCAGACTTGGCTACTTTTTCCATAAGGCCTTAGATTCATTATGATTCAGTGTAACTCCTTAACTGTAATCACTAATGACACCCTGGGCAGAAGTAATAGTAAATAATGAAAATAATGTCAAAGACAGTTTTGCTTTGCTTTTTTGTTGTTTGTTTAAATCAGAGCATGATTTACAGTTTAGTAACAGATCAAAGGAGAAAACTAGATGGGTAACTACGAATTATTTTTAAGTCCATGAGTCCCTTCAAGACAAGTCTTATGTCTTTCCTTTATACTAAATCTTAAGATTCATATTAACCCTTCACCAATGTTTAAATGTTTGGATGGACTGGTTCCAACTTGGGAAAGGCGTACGTCAAGGCTGTATATTGTCACCTTGCTTATTTAACTAATATTCAGAGTACGTCATGCTAAATGCTGGGCTGGATGAAGCACAGGCTGGAATCAAGATTGCCTGGAGAAAGATCAGTAACCTCAGATACACAGAATAACACCCTTATGGCAGAAAGTGAAGAGAAACCGAAGAGTCTCTTGATGAAAGTAAAAGAACAGTGAAAAAGCTGGCTTAAAACTCAACATTCAAAAAACTAAGATCATGGCATCTGGTCCCATCACTTCATGGCAAATAGATGGGGAAACAGTGGAAAGAGTGACAGACTTTATTTTCTTGGCTTCAAAATCACTGCAGACGGTGACTGTAGCCGTGACATTAAAAGACGCTTGCTCCTTGGAAGAAAAGCTATGACCAACCTAGACAGCATATTAAAAAGCAGAGACATTACTTTGCTAACAAAGGTCCACATAGTCAAAACCATGGTTTCTCCAGTAGTCATGTACGGATGTGAGAGGTGGACCATAAAGAAAGTTGAGTGCCAAAGAACTGATACTTTTGAACTGTGATGTTGGAGAAGATTCTTGAGAGTCCCTTGAACTGCAAGGAGATCAAACCAGTCAATCCTAAAGGAAATCAATCCCGAATATTCATTGGAAGGACTGATGCTGAAGCTGAAACTCCAATACTTTGGCCACCTGATGCAAAGAACTGACTCATTGGAAAAGACCCTGATGCTGGGAAAGATCGAAGGCAGGAGGAGAAGGGGATGACAGAGGATGAGATCATTGGTTGGTATCACCAACTAGATGGACATGAGTTTGAGCAAGCTCTGGGAGTTGGTGATGGACAGGGAAGCTGGTGTGCTGCAGTCCATGGGGTCGCAAAGAGTTGGACACGACTAATTGAACTGAATGTTTAAAATGTAGATGGATGGATGCACAGGAACAGGTGAGAAGAGGAATAAAACCCAGACTTGATTGATCAGTGGTACTCTACAGACGGAAAGGAAATTTCCATTGAGTATAGAATTACGTAAGTGGTGTCAGAGGCCTCCCTGGTGGCTTAGCGGTAAAGAACCCGCCTGGGAATGCAGGATATGCAGGAGATGCGGGTTCAATCCCTGGGTAGGGAAGATTCCCTGGAGAAGGAAATGGCAACCCACTCTAGTATTCTTGCCTGGAAAATCCCGTGGACTGAGGAAACTGGTGGGCTACCATCGATGGGATCACAGAGAGTCAGACACGAGTTAGCAACTGAACAGCATCAACAAAAGCAGTATCAATGTACTTAGCAATCGTTTTCAAAGTACGACCTTTTACACATGCCAAGAAGAAGAAGAAGAAGAAAACCTAGGGCATTTGTCAAAGTGCACATTCCTGGGATACTCTTTAGATTTCCTCGGTTAGAACTGTACAGCAGGGTCCAGGAACATGCATTTTAAAAAACAGTTTACTTTTTATGAAAGCAATATTTGTGTGTGTGTTTCTAAACCTAGCAGCATAAAAGGATCTTAAAATAAAAGGCAACAATCTTGAGTCCCACCCCTACTGACACAAGCCCACATACCACTTCCTACTTCTGCTTGTTTTTAATTTTTGCCATGGTTCCCTATCCCACTTAGAGCTTAGAGCAACGTTTTTTGATCGAAGCATTTAGGTCATTATCTATTTCTTCTCTAAGAAAGAGAATTTTCGTTTAATGCTATTAGTTACATGTGAATCTGTTAATAGTTGTCCTTAAGCATTTTGGTATTCTATTTATCTCAAACATTGATGATATTTATGTTTGGTTCTCTTTTTTTTATTGTGTTGGTTTCTGCCGTACATCACGGCGAATCAGCCGAAGGTATAAGTGTAATCCCTCCCTCTTGAAGCCCCTCCCAGCTCCCAGCCCATCCCACCCTCCAGGTTGTCCCAGAGCAGCGGCTGAGCCCCCCGCATCCTACAGCAAGTTCCCGCTGGCTGCCTAATTTTACACATGGTTGTGTACACACGTCAGTGTTGCTCTCTCAATTCGTCCCACCTTCTCCTCCCCACACTGAGTCCACAAGCCTGTTCTCTACGCCTGCGTCTCCACCGCTGCCCTCAGACAGATTCATCAGGACCACCTTTCTGGACTGGAATGTGTATCTTCAGACGCTCTCTGTGTAGCAAAGGTGAAAGTCACTCATGAAGAGTGTCACAAAACCAAGGAAATAACACATCTTCTGTATGTTTCTGATGTTTTCAGTTTCTGTGCCATAGGGTAACTGAGAGAAGCAGAAAAAGGGAAAAGAAGTCTCTCACAGGGTGACCCTGCATAGACATGGAGGGAAAACTCACAACTCACACTGCTTCCCCAAGAACAGAGTTGAACAAGCCATCCTGTGCTACAGCATTGGAAATCTGTCTCTTGGCCTACAGACACTCTGGGTAATTCTTTGAGGATTACATTAGCAATGTCTGACATTTCCATATGGGGGAATAGTGAATAATTTTATGAAATGGTACTCTCTTTGACAGAAAATGCATCTCGAACATTTTAATACAATACAAATGGAAATTACACAGAAACCCCACAGTCTGTTTCCATCAGGAATAGCGAGGGCATTCATGTCAGGAGACTGGAAATGTATTTCAGTACAAATGCCTAGGGGCTCAGCACATTTTGTACATTTAAATTTTAAAAAGGCATAGGTGTAGGTTCAACATGAATCACTAGAATTGCAGTGCAGCTTATGGGTTCTGTGCGTCTCAGTAAGGGAGTCCTTGAAGCCGATGACTTTAACAGCAGTGTGTGTGGTCCAAGCTGCAGACTCTCCATTCATCCGCAGAACACTCAGGGGTGCAGGGCACACCTTCAGCATCTCGACTCTGGGCCACTCCCTGCAAGTCGGGAACGCATCCATCACACCTCCCTCCATCCCCACCATCTTCATTCCTCTCTTGTTCAGTCTACATAGTTGCCAGGTCCCGCTCAGCTGAAATGGTGCGCCTGTCAGCAGGGACAACACAGAGGGTCAAACATGATTTCGTTATGTAACGCTGCAGATGAAAAGGCACGTGCACACTTAGAAAATGTGATGCTACTCCTTCAAGACCACTGTGACACAGACTCCACACTGAACGTTTTCAGGGATTAAAAGATGGGTGCATGGGAAGTGGAAATTTTTCTTTGCGGTGTGCCAACCCAAATATCCAATGAGATATCCAAACAGGGAACGAAATTCCATCTCTGCCAAACGCTCAAGCTCTCCTCATATTTCAAGAATATAGAAATTCATTTGACACAAGTAACTCTCAGAGGGTGTTTCCCTGTTTGTGGATTTGCAGTACTCCCTATTTTCAAGGCTGATGGACATGTACATGGAGTGTGGCTGCCGTGTCCACGGCCATCGTCTGTATCCATGTCATTCTGGTTTACTATTACCTGTACTTATTAAATATTTTGAATAACAACATGCCTATCTCAGACACTTGTTTAAATCAAATGAAATCATTGAAGTGAAGTGAAGTGAAGAAGTGAAGTTGCTCAGTCATGTCCGACTCTTCGCAACCCCACAGACTATAGCCTATCAGGCTCTCCTGTCCATGGGATTTTCCAGGCAAGAGTGCTGGAGTGGATTGCCATTACTGAATGAGACATAGTCTAATAATTTGGAGGGCCTGTAAATTAAGTCCTTAATTTATATCATCATGTGGTATTAGCTCAACTAAAGCTAAAGAAATGGACCCAGGCCCCTGACCTCACAAGGGGCATGTGGGTCAGAGCCTGAGCGTCTTTCCCCCGCGCTCTCTCCCCTCGCTCACAGTCTCGGAGTCCTCACCTATTTCTCGGGAGGGCTTGTGCATTACTTCCACTTTGAATGCCAGGTCTACCTCCTCCACAGCCAGACCTTGCTGACATCAAAACTGAGAAAATGAAGCCTTTCCACATAAGCGTTCAGGCACGGGCTGTTGTGAAAGCGGTTTATTTTCACGTTTAGAATGAGTGAAGCTTATCATGAAGCCACTGATTGGCTACAGACAGAACTAGAAAGGGGTGTCCCCTGTGACTGCGTTCACAGACACGGGCGCGTCCGGAGGGCTCTCACCCTGGAACAAGACGTGGTCTCCGCAAGCTGGACCCTTTCCCGAGGTCAGAGACGAAGATGGGAGGAAGTTTGGCAAAGGTGATGCACAGCACACGACCGGAAGGCCTGAAGATGGTCAGCCCGGCAAGGGAAAGGCCTGAGGAACATCACGATGGCAAATGCAAGGAAGGAGATCCGACTTATTTCACAAGCTCTCGGGTGGGAGCTGGGGAGCAGGATGTGGACACCCGTGGAAGTCACCTTGAGGTTGGTTTTAGATTAATGTACGTTCACAATTTGAAAAAGAAAGACTTTTAAGTTGAAGCTTGTTTTCTGTGGCCTGGAGAACTCTGTCCCTGCACTTGATTAAGTCCAGGCCGGGAGTGCTTGGCGGGCCTGCAGAGCACAGCGAAGCCTTTGGTCCGTGTTTGTGTTACACGGGCTCCCGATCTTGAGATCCCGGGAATCGAAACTGTGAGCAAAGAAGGATGCTAATTTTTTCAACCTGATTCCCTTGTGCTCAAGACCTGCCATCCCCTGAAGGGTTCACATCACTTCTTGTGTTAGGGGTGGCCGTTTGGAAAGCCTGTTAGCCATCAGCCGCTTTACAATGGGAAGAAAAGAAGCTGTTCACTCATCCAACAGAGAATTAGCAAGCACCTACTCTGTGCCAGGCACTGTTCTAGCCTCTTGGATTACATCTGTGAACAAAACAGACAAATATCCCTCCTCTCACGGGTCTTAACGTCCTAACAAGATGGTGAAGACAATACTCAGTTGACTAGAGAAAAAAGTAAGCTGTATCGTGTTCCAGGAGCTGGGAGAAAGGAATGGAGGAGGAACCAGGGCACGGGGTTGCAAGTGTGGAGGAGGCGTGACAGGGAGGGTGGCGGATGGGGAGGATGAGGAGGCCGTGGGTCCCCTTGCAGGTGAGTCTGTGGACACCGGAACTCGCCCACTTCCCTTGTTTTGGTACTAGTCACTGTCACTAGCCTTACGAGCAGTGGCCCAAACAAAGAGCAAAAGTGAGCAGTTGCAGCTTCATTTTTGCGCTCTTGGGTTTTCTTCCCAGGTATTTGCTGTAAGTCGGCATGAGCTTGAGCAGAGAGCAGGCAAAGAGAAGAAAGAATTGCAGGTAAATCACAGATGGAGAGACTCACTCTGTCCACTGAGCTGCTGCCCTGCAGTGTCCTGAGAAGTTCAGCCTGGAGACCAGCCCCACAAGAGGATGAAGAGATGTGTCAGAGTGGAACTCTGGCCCAGCAAACTAGCCCCACACGTTTGGAAGCAATTTCGCAGCGCGCACCGGTGCTATAAAAAACATTCATTTCTTTGGGTCTTTTCATCTTAACTTTTAAATATTTGCACTGTGTCATAAGAGATTGGAATGCCAGACCACCTTACCTGCCTCCTGAGAAATCTGTATACGGTTAAGAAGCAACAGTTAGAGCCAGACATGGAACAGTAGACTGGTTCCAAATTGGGAAAGGAGTATGTCAAGGCTGTATATTGCTACCCTGCTTATTTAACTTATATGCAGAGTACATCATGTGAAAGCTGGGCTGGATGAAGCGCAAGCTGGAATCAAGATTGCCTGGAGAAATATCAATAACCTCAGATATGCAGATGACACCACCCTTATGGCAGAAATCAAAGAGGAACAAAAGAGCCTCCTGATGAAAGTGAAAGAGGCGAGTGAAAAAGCTGGCTTAAAATTCAATATTCAAAAAACTAAGATCATGCATTCGGTCCCATCAGTTCATGGCAGATAGATGGAGAAACAATGGAAACAGTGACAGACTATTTTCTTGGGCTCCAAAACCACTGCAGATAGTGACTGCAGCCATGAAATTAAAAGACACTTGCTCCTTGGAAGAAAAGCTATGACCGACTTAGACACTGTATTAAAAAGCAGAGACATTACTTTGCTGACAAAGGTCCATATAGTCAAAGCTATGGTTTTTCCAGTAGTCATGTATGGATATGAGAGTTGGACTGTAAAGAAAGCTGAGCACCAAAGAACTGATACTTTTGAACTGTGATGTTGGAGAAGACTCTTGAGAGTCCCTTGGACTGCAAGGAGATCCAACCAGTTCATCCTAAAGAAAATCAGTTCTGAATATTCATTGGAAGGACTGATGCTGAAGCTGAAACTCCAGTACTTTGGCCACCTGATATGAAAAACTGATGTGTTAGAAAAGACCCTGACTCTGGGAAAGACTGAAGGCAGGAAGACAAGGGGACAACAGAGGATGAGATGGTTGAATGGCATCATCGACTCGATGGACATGAGTTTGAGCAAGCTCTGGGAGTTGGTGATGGACAGGGAAGCCTGGTGCATTGCAATCCATGAGGTTGCAAATTGTTGGACCCGACTGTGAGTAAACTGGTACCAAATAAAAGGGCTTCCCAGGTGGCACAGTAGTAAAGAATCTGCTCACCAAGCAGGAGACCTGGATTCAATCCCTGGGTCAAGAAAATCCCCTGGAGAAGGAAATGGTAACCTACTCCAGTATTCTTGCCTGGAAGTGCTTGTGTAGTGAAAGTTGCTCAGTCATGTCCGACTCTTAGTGACCCCATGAACTGTATAGTCCATGGAATTCTCCAGGCCAGAATACTGGAGTGGGTAGCTTTTCCCTTCTCCAGGGAATCCCTTCCCAACCCAAGGATTGAACCCAGGTCTCCTGCATTGCAGGCAGATTCTTTACCAGCTGAGCCACAAGGGAAGCCCAAGAATACTGGAGTTTTTTCTTGTCTGGAGAATCCTTGCCCGAAGGATTCTTGCCTGGAGAATCCCATGAACAGAGGAGCCTGGCAGGCTCCAGTCCATGGGGTCGCAAAGAGATGGACATGACTTGGAGACTAAACTACAACAATGGCATATCATTGTAAGAGGTATGAAAGAGTGAAAGAGTTAGTCACTCAGCTATCACACTAGCTATTGTTAGTTTTCTTCCCCAAAAATGTGGTGTCACATAGCTGGATATGTCCACTTTTCTTACTCACCTGTTCCTCAAAACGTTGAATTAACATTTCACCCTTGTCATTCTGATAGGTGAAAATTCACATCCAGCTCTCTTACTGCGTGTTCCTTTGATTGTCCTTAAACCTCACTGTCGTTTGTCTGCTTCTAGGGACTAGTCATCCGTGTGTTTTGTATCTCTGTCTTGAGTTGCCTTGTTTTTCTTGACCTTTTGACCTTTATATATGAGGGAGATTAAAATTGTATCTGGATAAATTCCACATTTTCTCCCATTTGTTTTTTAAGGTATCTTTGGCCAAATTAATTATTTTTCCTTTACATTTTCATGATCTTCATCTTGGTTAATGAACAACAATAAAAGCTTCTCCACCCCTCAAATTAAGCTAATTGCTTCTAGTCTGGGCTTCCCTGGTGACTCAGACAGTAAAGAATCTATCTGCAATGTGGGAGATCCGAGTTTGATCCCTGAGTCAGGAAGATCTCCTGAAGAAGGAAACTGCAACTCACTCCAGTATTCTTGCCTGGGAAATGCTATGGACATTTCCATACAGAGGATGGAGGAGGAGCCTGGTGGGCTAGAGTCTATAGGATCACAGAAGAGTCAGACATGACTTAGTGACTAAACAATCGAGAGTTACCCCTCTGATTTGAAATATAACCTTTGTTGTGCACTTTAAGCCTAAAGCTGGGCACAGGTTTATTTCCATTTTCTTGCCCACAGCACCCATCTCTCTGCACACTGGAACTGTCTCGGCTGACCTGCTGGAGCCAGGCCGCCCAAAGCCTGTGTCTCTTGTGCTCACTCTTGTCTAAGCTGCAGGACATTCTCGCTTTCCAACTGACTGGATTTTTCAACATAAAAATGAGACTTGGGTTGAACTTGCAGATAGAGGTTAATTTTGGGAGCATGGGCTGCTCTATGTACTGAATTTTCTCATGTGAGCACAAGCTATAGCTCTTCATGCTTTTCAGAAGTGTATTTTCCAGTATAATCATTTGGTTTCATGCATATACACTTTTCATTGTGTTCCATATCAGCTGTGATAGAGTCCTCGATGCTCTTGTGAATCATTACACATAAAAATATCATAGAATTTTACATTAATATGTATGTAAAGAGATAAATTTATGGCCATTTCTCTAAACATTATTATACTTTGGCTAAATGTTTGGACTTTCCTAAGTCCACAGCCGTATAATCTATTCAAAAAGACAATATTAACTTTTAATCTTCAGTATTTTCACATTATTTTTTTTCTTATAATGATAACTGAACCCCCCAGATCACGGTAATACTACTAGGGCTTGCTGCCTCTCTCTTGTATCTTCAATCACCTTCTAGAAATATTTCTAATTTTAATGAATAAAAGGTCTTCATCAGAAATGGCTGTGAAATTTTAATTGTCATTTTAATGTCTATCTAAAGGATCGTAACATTTATCTCCATTAATATATAAATGTAGTGAAATAGTATTGCTTTCTGAGAATAAAACCTAGTTGGTTATGGCACATTGCTTTTTAATACATGGCAGATTTCTTTGGCTCCTATTTTAAAATTTTTGCATTAATTTTTGCATTAATTTTCATAAGAGATACTGATCTAAAGTGTTCCCTCTTTCTGTTTTTTGTTTGTTCACTCTGATCTCTTTATGAAATGTTTTCATATAGCATGTACTTCTAAAATGAATCGTCCTGCTCTGAGATTATTTAAGGAATTGAGAAACCCCCTGTTTCTTGGGTTTATTGGAATTTTCCTTTAAAACTACTAGACTGATCTTTCTGATACATTTTTCATTTTGTTATGGCTTTTGGTAATTTTTTCTATTACCAATATTATTTCTAGAAATAATGGGGAGAAGGCAATGGCACCCCACTCCAGTACTGTTGCTTGGAAGATCCCATGGATGGAGGAGCCTGGAAGGCTGCAGTCCATGGGGTCGCTAAGAGTCGGACACGACTAAGCAACTTCACTTTCACTTTCATGCATTGGAGAAGGCAATGGCAACCCAACTCCAGTGTTCTTGCCTGGAGAATCCCAGGGATGGGGGAGCCTGGTGGGCTGCCATCTATGGGGTTGCACAGAGTTGGACACGACTGAAGCGACTTAGCAGCAGCACACATCACAAAGCTGTTTGTTGAAGCATTGTCTCTCTTAGTGAAAAACTGGAAGCAACCTGAATATCCAACAATGGGGAATTGCTAAATAAAAGTTGTTTTCGAGATGACCGGGCAGCCCTCGTTTAGCCCTCGTTTCCTGGTCAGTAGGCAAGC
The DNA here is from genome assembly GCA_006410935.1 of Redunca redunca. Taxonomy (NCBI): domain Eukaryota; kingdom Metazoa; phylum Chordata; class Mammalia; order Artiodactyla; family Bovidae; genus Redunca; species Redunca redunca. Next base: position 51,089 of record SJYQ01000269.1, on the reverse strand, counting down.
TACATACTGACACAGAGGACTCAGGACACAGAGGTGAACGTGTGTCATGATTTTCACACTGTAAACAAGGAATGTGTGAAGAAGGGTGTCCATGACGTGATCTCGTGGGATTATAGATTGCCTCCTTTATTCGCATTTTCCAAGCTTCACATAAAACTGTGGGGATGTGAGAGCTGGTGGCCTAGTTTTCACTCTGGCTGCAGGTTTATTGTTCAGTCTCTCGGTCGTGTCCTGCTCTTTTGACACCGTGGACTGCGGCACACCAGGCTTCCCCATCCTTCACCATCCCCTGGAGCTGCTCAAACTCACGTCCATTGAGTGGATGCTGCCACCCAACTGTCTCGTCCTCCGTCGTCCCCTTCTCCTCCCGCCTTCAGTCTTTCCCAGCATCAGGGTCTTTTAACATGAGTCAGCTGTTTGCATCAGGGGGCCAAAGTATTGGAGCTTCAGCATCAGTCCTTCCAGTGAGTATTCAGGGTTGATGTCCTTTGGATCGACTGGTTTGATCTCGTGGCTGTACAAAGGACTCTCAAGAGTCTTCTCCAGCACCACAGTTCAAAAGCATTACTTCCTCAGCACTTGTGACCGTGGTCAAATCCCACAGCCTCTCTGCGCCTCGGGTTCTCATGTGCCGCAAGGATCGGACATCCTACTCCATGCATGTAAGCACACAGAGGTTTCTGGCACAGAGAAAGTACAATGTTAGGTATTTGCTGGTTTTATTCAAAATACTGAAGGACAGAACAAAGTCATTTTCTTTCTCAAATGCATCCCCCTGCTCCAGTAATTGCATCTTGAGATTCCTTAACAAAAAGAAGAAGAAAATTGCTAAAAGATAAGATCAAGGTAGGAGACTTGAGCTGACAAGATTTCATTTAAGAAGTAGGACGACCCCTTTTTCAAAGAAATGCTCTTCTCTAACTAAACCAGAAAACATTTGCACAAGAGCCCTGACACCTGAAAGGTGTAGAAGGAAATGACAAGAGGGTGATCTCTGGTGGCAGACAAGAAGAAACGGGTCTCCGAATAGCCTGCATCCTTCCTTTCTGTAAATGTCACCATCTCGATGGGGAAAGAGTGCTCTATTCTGGAGTGTGTGTGTGCTCAGCCGGGTCCAACTTTGCAACCCCAGGAACTGCAGCCCACCAGGCTCCTCTGTCCCTGAGCTTCTCCAGGCGAGAATACTGGAGTGGGTTGCCATTCCCTTCTCCAGGGAATCTTCCTGACTCGGGGATCGAACCCGCATCTCCGGCATTGACAGGTGGATTCTTTACCACTGAGACACCTGGGAAGCCCTCTGTTCCTGGAGCAGAGAGCAAATAGGTGGACAATGAGTTTAAAAAGTTTTATGGCAATTTCAGTCATTAAATCAGAGGACAGAGTTCCAAAGCGTTTTCATTTGGCAACTGTCGGGAATATTTCAGGGCTACTGAGTCAGATGGGAGGCGGGTGCGGTGTCTGGCTGCGTTGGTGATGTCTGTCTGGACACAGTGCAGTGTTTCTGGCCCACGTATCTCCAGCTGCCAGGACTTCTCAGGAACAAAGGGAGGTTCTGCTGTGACTGCCTCTGTGTCCCTTCCCCGGGGGTCAGGGGTGGGGGTGGGGGCAGAGAGCTCTTTTCATGGAAGCACAAGTCTCCACCTCTGGGTCTGAAGGTAGTTTGTTCTTATCTGGGCTGGGAATTAACACCAGCTGGGGGCGCAGACACCACCCTCCGAGCCCTCAGGGCTGCATCTGTGAGAGGCAGGAATGGTTTTATCTCGAAGGTTTCCTGTTTACCTAAATGTTTTCAGGGAAAAGGCAAACCTCTGTGAGAACACCCTAAAGATACCCGTCTTCCTACTTCAGTCTTGTCCAACCGTCCTCACAACTTTCATTAAGTTAATCCTCAAGACAGCTCAGAGAACAAAGGGCTGTTCCCCTTTACAGACGAAGAAAGGAGTGTCTGGAAAAGCCGGATGGATAAAGGACATGGAAGCAAGACGGAAAGCAGGATCTCTAATGTCTACCATCTCTGGAACCCAAGACGCTTTGCCGAACACAGACAGTAAATCAAGCTATAATAAAAGTAGGAGCATGTTCAGGACCTCCCCTGGAATCTGGGAGACAGGCAGGGCTCATTGCAGTGGCTACAGGCATCATGAGAGGGGCCACGGAGGAGGGCGTGGCCAGCAGGGACTTGGGAAAGGCTGAGGTCCAGAAGGTGTGGTCCCTGCGTCTGTTGGCCTGGCAGAGAGTGGGGGCAGATTTCTCTTCTCAAAATCAGATGTGCTGTGCTGGTCTCTCTGTCCGGAGCTCGGACTGTTTTAGGGAAGAGGTTGATGGATGAGAATCACAGCTCAGGAGGGAAACAGCCCTGGCAGCTGGGACCCCAGACATCATTTGTGGTGGAGTCCTGAAGTTGAAGGCCAACAAACCCAGAGTGGGAAGCTTAGGAAACTGGCCCAGTTGGCACCAAATGTGCCACTGCTAGGGCCCTGGGGAGCTCATGCCAACCCATGGGGCTGCCCCTACGCCCCGCAAAGGAGCAGCATTGGTCATATTCCTCTGGGACACAATTCCTGCCTTTGGGAAATGAGGCATCGGAACTCAAGTCTCTATAAAACTCCTCCAAGTTCTGAGTTCTGAGTCAGGGATGGAAAGCAAGCCCTGAGAACGCCCGGCCAGGTCCTCAGGGAGGTGGGTCTGGCCCGGAGGCCTCGGGGGGTCTTTGTAGAGGAACGGGGATCCACTGACGGTGGTGAGCAGGGCAAGGAAAGCAGGGTCACTACGTCCACAAGGCTGACCCCACGGCGGGCAGCGGCGGCAGGGACCGAGGCAGGCACAGCGGCCCTTGGAATAGCCGGTGGGGGGAGAGCAGATGACAAGGTCCTGGAATGGAGAGAGGGGGAGCTCAAGGACCCCAGCGCCACTGGGCTTCCTCAGAGGGCAGGGAGCCCGCCCGCCCAGCTCCGTGCACAAGGAGGGTGCCCGCCGCAGCAGAGAGTTTCGTGGAGAAG
>SJYQ01000269.1:11702-47480 GCA_006410935.1 Redunca redunca | reverse complement strand
CTGTCCAACCGTCCTCACAACTTTCATTAAGTTAATCCTCAAGACAGCTCAGAGAACAAAGGGCTGTTCCCCTTTACAGACGAAGAAAGGAGTGTCTGGAAAAGCCGGATGGATAAAGGACATGGAAGCAAGACGGAAAGCAGGATCTCTAATGTCTACCATCTCTGGAACCCAAGACGCTTTGCCGAACACAGACAGTAAATCAAGCTATAATAAAAGTAGGAGCATGTTCAGGACCTCCCCTGGAATCTGGGAGACAGGCAGGGCTCATTGCAGTGGCTACAGGCATCATGAGAGGGGCACGGAGGAGGGCGTGGCCAGCAGGGACTTGGGAAAGGCTGAGGTCCAGAAGGTGTGGTCCCTGCGTCTGTTGGCCTGGCAGAGAGTGGGGGCAGCTTTCTCTTCTCAAAATCAGATGTGCTGTGCTGGTCTCTCTGTCCGGAGCTCGGATTGTTTTAGGGAAGAGGTTGATGGATGAGAATCACAGCTCAGGAGGGAAACAGCCCTGGCAGCTGGGACCCCAGACATCATTTGTGGTGGAGTCCTGAAGTTGAAGGCCAACAAACCCAGAGTGGGAAGCTTAGGAAACTGGCCCAGTTGGCACCAAATGTGCCACTGCTAGGGCCCTGGGGAGCTCATGCCAACCCATGGGGCTGCCCCTACGCCCCGCAAAGGAGCAGCATTGGTCATATTCCTCTGGGACACAATTCCTGCCTTTGGGAAATGAGGCATCGGAACTCAAGTCTCTATAAAACTCCTCCAAGTTCTGAGTTCTGAGTCAGGGATGGAAAGCAAGCCCTGAGAACGCCCGGCCAGGTCCTCAGGGAGGTGGGTCTGGCCCGGAGGCCTCGGGGGGTCTTTGTAGAGGAATGGGGATCCACTGACGGTGGTGAGCAGGGCAAGGAAAGCAGGGTCACTACGTCCACAAGGCTGACCCCACGGCGGGCAGCGGCGGCAGGGACCGAGGCAGGCACAGCGGCCCTTGGAATAGCCGGTGGGGGGAGAGCAGATGACAAGGTCCTGGAATGGAGAGAGGGGGAGCTCAAGGACCCCAGCGCCACTGGGCTTCCTCAGAGGGCAGGGAGCCCGCCCGCCCAGCTCCGTGCACAAGGAGGGTGCCCGCCGCAGCAGAGAGTTTCGTGGAGAAGCGGTTTAAAAATAGGTCTGCCAGTAGCTTCCCCTGTGACTCTGCTCTTGATCTTCGTGGGGGAAGGTGGAAAAGCAACGCTGGTTATGAGCAGAGGCCCGAGGAGCTGCAGACCTCAGAAATACCTTAAGCTTGAGTTTCCTGAGCACTTAACCCACACCACACAGCCTGCCCAATGTGGTTTTCTTCAATTTTTTACAGTGAGATAAACTGGCATGACACAAAATTAACCATTTCAAGGTGAACAATTCAGCAGGCTTCGGTCCATTCATGCTGCTGTGCAACGATCACACAGTCTGTTTCTGGGACTTCTTTGTCACCATGCAAAGTACCCTCGACCCGCTAAGCAGTCCCTCCGCCTGTCACCACCCCCCACCCCCCAGAGCCTTAAACTGGCCTTCCATCCTCTTTTGAGTATCAGAGACCTGCACTCATAAGGTTTCTTGTCTTTTGCGACTGGCTTCTTTCATTTAGAGCACTTTCAACAAAGCCCATTCATGGCATAACAGGCGTCAGAACTTTAGTCCTTTTTATGCCTGAGTAATATTCCACTGTGAAGCCGCCACACATTCTGTGCATCCATCGTTTAATGATGGACTCTAGGGTCGTCTCCCCCTTTTGCCCGCTGAGAAGACTCTCACTGTGAGTATTTCTGCAACATGTTGAGAATTTCACGTGCATTACCGTTTTCAGCGGAGAAGGCAATGGCACCCCACTCCAGTACTCTTGCCTGGAAAATCCCGTGGATGGAGGAGCCTGGTAGGCTGCAGTCCATGGGATCGTGAAGAGTCGGACTGACTGAGCGACTTCCCTTTCACTTTTCACTTTCATGCATTGGAGAAGGAAATGGCAACCCACTCCAGTGTTCTTGCCTGGAGACTCCCAGAGACGGGGGAGCCTGGTGGGCTGCCATCTATGGGGTCACACAGAGTTGGACACAACTGAAGCGACTTAGCACTGTTTTCAGAAGCTCCCCGGGCAGCCCCATCTTCCCAGGGAGGTCAAGTGCATGGGTCACAGGAATCTGACTGTGCAGCCTGAGCTCTGAGCTTCTATCCTGCCATCAAGCGGACTTGCCCACAACACCAGCTGCAGGATGAGAAGGTTCCTGGCTTCAGGATGCGGAAGTCTTTATGTGTGGGGCTCCTTGCGGGTCAGGACCTAGGCACACCCTGACCACCAGAAGGCAAATGCCCCTTAGCCCAGCATCTGCTGACCTGGACAAGATCCTACCTTCTACAGGGAAGTGGGAGCCACTGGGCCTTGTGAAGGGCCTTCTTGTGGAGGCAGGTAGGGCAGACAGGTCTCTTGGAAGATTCGATCAGGTCGTGGCTGCCGCCTGGGTGGAATTAAATTTAAAATAAAACTAAAGACAAAAAACGAAGGGGAAATAAATCAAAGGTATGCTACTAGACAATTAGAGTTTTGGGGGGCAGCACAGGAGGGAAAGGGGAGTCTGGAAGCCAGGACTCCCTGGAGGCAGGAGCCAGGATGTTAGGGTCTAAGGATTCCTCAGTGTGTTTACTGCTCGTGATTTCAGCACTGTCCCTGGACGGAGGGATTCGAGGCTCTGCCTCCTCTAGAACGCTGCTGCGGAGCCTGCTGTGGGATCCTGGCTCTGCTGGCGGCAGTGGGGAAGGAAGGGCTGGGTGAGCACACTGAAGCTTGCCAGAAGCATGGCTATTTTTAAGTCTGGTGGTTGTGAGTCCTCCTAAGGAGCTCAACAGATCCTTTGTAACAGCTTCAGAAAGGAACGAATCGGCCTCCAGAAGCAGAGAGAAGAGCTTCACAACAGGGCTTGCACACTGGCAGACACCTTGCAGGCTCCAGTCCCGGGGCACCGTGTCCTCGCTGCAGTGTGCTAGCTGACTCCACCTAAAGGAAGGTTCTTATTTTACCAGAACCTGACCTTCCCTTGGCTCCAGTTAGGGGTGACCATTCATGTCACTGTTAGCATTCCCTCTCCTCCCCCAACACAGCCCCTTCAGAGGCTGAAACCTCAAGAGAGCACTTCTTATTCTATAAACATACAGATGTGTGTGTGTGTGTATATAATCTTTAAGGCTTCCCAGGTGTCTTAGTGGTAAAGAATCCTCCTGCCAATGCAGGAGACGTGGGTTTGATCCCTAGGCTGGGAAGATCCCCTGGAGGAGGAAATGGCAACCAACTCGAATATTCTTGCCTGGGAAATCCCACTGGACAAAGTAGCCGGGTGGGCTTCATGGGATCCATCGAGTCCATGGGATCTCAAGTGTCAGACACGACTTAGAGACTAAACAACATTAGCAATGTATAATCTTTATTTTCACCCCAGTGAAAAGTAAAATATATAATCTTTATTTTTGCCCCAGTCGTAAAGACCAAAATTTGTTCTCAACAATAACTATTAAATACCAGGTTGCATTTATGAAAAGATAGCTTTCATTCATCTAGTAATACAGTATATGATACATAATTATCAAAATTATACTACTGAAGTAGTTTATATCCTAATATAACTTATAAATTATAGAGATTTTACACATTCAGGTATGTATTTTAATATTTTCCAACCTATTATTTGGAAAAAAATTCTGTGAAAGAGAGCACTTCTTACTGGTTTATTATTTGCATTTTAGAATTGCTCTGAGGCCCTGATGAAGTTATTTCAAATGGCCTTAGCCCACAGTGAGTTCTTTTTTTCTCCAAATCCCTTAAAGGATGAATAATCTGTGCCACACAGTTTAGCACATAATTACTGTTCTCTTATTCCAGCCCCTAATTGTCTGTGTGTGTGTCTGTGTGTGTGTGTGTGTGTGTGTCTCCCCTCCCCCATCTCCCAATTGAAACTAGAATATTACATGCCCTTCGAGAGAGAGAAAAACTGTACCTTATAATTTCCCTGCACTTTCCCCTTCTCTACACACTACACCCTAACACAGTGCCGGCCGCAGGTTAAGACATAAATTTTGATTATTAGGTAGTGAGAAACCAATATAGTTTCAGGATTTGAAAAAAAAAAAAAAACCGTGGTGAAATTCAGGGATAGATCATAGAGGATTCTTTGTTTCCTGTATTCAGTGAAGGGCTGGAGGGAAGCTGAAGGAAAGAGAAAACACACGTGTGACGAAACAGATGATTTTAGGAAGGACGCCCACCTCTCTGGTAGATTTTAGGAAAGACGCCCACCGCTCCAGTAATAGTTTCAAGTAATTGTTGTGACCTTCACAGAGTTAATGGGGGCAATCCGTCACATGCCTTCTGATCATTTTTAAAGATTTAACTGCATAAAAACTTGGAGATAGGGACCGTTTTTAGAGAAGAGTAAGGAAATGGTTCCAAATTCTGTTGCTGGCTCTGTGTATTTAATACTTTCATGATTTGTGGTCTCAGATTTTCTGCGTGTCCTGGGCATGGGTGGTGGGAGCCTGGCTTGTTAATGTCCGTAAAATGGGATGAGGCCAAGAGGACCCAGTGACTCCCAGCCCCTTTTCCCAGGCCAAAGCAGTTTCAAACCAGAGTGAGAGCAAGCCTGGGGACGGTCACCAGTTCTTGATGCCTCTGCTGCTTCCGCAGACTCTGTTTTCAAGCCCAAGACTCCTTCCTGGTCTTAAGGCCTCCTGGATACATCGGAGGGACCCTCAGCTTCCCACCAGCCCCAATTCCTAGGGGCAGCTCCTTATCTTGATGGGGAAGGATTTGTGTGTGAGAAGGCCTCTGAGGACAAAGAGGGGCTCTTTGAGTAAATCCAAAGTGTTCCCAGATAGGGTTCTGTTTTGATCCTTATCTGTGTAACCCTATCTCATGGGGGAGGACTCACTCCTCCAGGTTCCATTAGCACTCAGCGGCCATCCAGGCATAAACCCCTGGGTGAGACAAGAACTACTCCAGAAACCAGCAAAGTTTCCCAGACCTGGTTCCAAAGTTTGGCTGGATTTTAAAACTGGCCAGTTTAACATTTTGATACCATTTTTGCAGATAAAAACAATTTGGTTAGATTTGGGAGTTTTTTCAGTTTGGGGTTTCAGGGTATTTTGTTTCATTTTGATAGTTCCCTAAAAGCAGCCTGACATTTGGGGGAAATGAACTAGTTCTGGGATTTTCAGAGACTTTTCTTGGGCAGGGAAATGTATTAGTGATGGTGCTATTCATTAAGTCTCTACATGCACAAGGTGCTTCTGTTGCACATAATTAAGTAAAAAAGACAATACAAGCGTTTATTTTAGGCTCTAAAGTGACAGTCTCCATTTCATTGCATAATCCTATGCTTCCTTGGAAAGTCCCACAAAATGAGGTGATTATGAGAAAGTTCAAGTTGTCGTACATCCAATCACAGCGTGACTTTTGTTTTTCTTTTGGGACAAGCAAACAGGTAACGGCCTTGTAATGAAAATGTCCTTTCTACCTTGAATTGTGGAGAGTCCAGTTAGCCGACCAAGTTTTTAAGAGCTGTTTTAGAATTTGTGATGGTTAATTTTGTCCAGGCTATTGTGTTCAGGTGTGTGTTTGGCCAGACACCAGACTAAATGTTCCCGTGAAGGTGTTTTTCTAGGTGTGCATGCATGCATGTTAAGTCACTTCAGTTGTGCCCGACTCCGTGAGACCCCGTGGACTGTAGCCCGCTAGGCTCCTCTGTCCTTGGGATTCTCCAGGCAAGAAGACTAGAGGGTATTGTCATGCCCTCCTCCAGGAGATCTTTTTCTAGGTGTGATTAACACTGAATCACTAGACTTTGAATAAAGCGGATCACCCTCTGTGCTGTGGGTGGACCTATCTAATCAGTTGAAGGGCTTAAATGCACAGACAGAGGTTCTCCCAAAGAAAGAATTCTCAACACAGAAACCCTTCCTGAGTCTGCAGCCTGCTGCCCTGAATTCAACCTTAGGACTGCAGTATCTGCTGGTCTCCAGCCTGCCAGCCTGCACAGATTCCGAAGACCTCAGCCCCCACCATCTCATGAGCCAATTCCTTAATCTCTGTCCCTGTCTCTGTAATGTTTCTCTGGAGAACCCTGACCAATACAACTACCATAGGGTCAGACGCTCTTAAACAAGAGCATTTTGGTTACAGTAAGCAAAGAATCCTTCTCTTTCCCAAGTAGCTTGAGTGTGTGCTCAGCCTCTCAGTTGTGTCTGACTCTTTGAGACCCCAAGAGCGTATTGATTCTGTCCTATCTGTGGCTTCCCTGGTGGCTCAGTGGTAAAAAATCCGCCTGCCAATGCAGTAGACTCAGGTTCGATCCCTGGGTTGGAAATATCCCCTGGATGAGGAAATGGCAATCCACTCCAGTATTCTTGCCTGGAGAATCTCATGGACAGAGGAGCCTGGTGGGCTACGGTCCATGGGATCACAAAAGAGTCAGACAGGACTTAGCAATTAAAAAACAAAAAACAAAACTTTAAGTTGTAATTATAACCACGCAGTAATCCTTAACCTTAACAACACATGCGTCTAGCGTTACTGTTCTGGCACCATTTTTCCAGCAGAGCTGTACACTCACAGATCAGCTGTCTTTCAACCTTCAGCCCCATCTCACAAAAAGACATTTTGCACAGCGACAGCAGGGCAGCCCCACTTTTCTCCAAAGGCCACTTTCATCGCTGGGTGTGTAAACGCAGGTCCTTTCACGCTGCTGGGTCGTACACCTTCTCCGTGACTTTCCTGCAATAGAGGGTTGTGACCAGAGGTTTGTCCGAGGCAGCGGCAGCATCTGGAGCTGCGTCCTGACTCACCTCCATTGACTTATGAAACCGCAAACGGCCTGTTCTACGTCATCCACACACACCTGCCGCCCACCCCCCAGGCAGAAGAGGCACCTGTTCTCCCCAAGTTGGGTTCAGCCCCACCCCTGCCATCAGGCCCTCTCTGAAGCCCCACCCCCTGCCAGTAGCAGGACTGCTTGAAGCCCCGCCCCTGCCTCCATCAGGACCTCATCCTGGTCCAAATCCCTTAGGGATTCAGCAGAGGCCTCGGTTGCAACTGCATTTCTGTTCAGGTCCTCCCCCCATGCAGGGCTCTCCTCCAAACATGCCAAGCTCTGCTCAGCAGCATTTCCTGGAGGAAGTGCATTTATCTCAGGTGATATAATACTCACTGTACCCCTTACCCTCCCATTTGATCCCCCCAGCCCTGTTCTGTGCCCCAGGTAAAGCCATCACTCCTGTCAGGAAGCTGTGCTGGTTTACAGGCGGGCTGAGCGTCCTGCAGCCGACCCTCACCCCGGCTCCTGACTTGTGCTATGCACTGGATTGTGTTCCCCAAGGTCATATACCGAAATCCTACCCCCGGTGTGATAGAGTTTGAACTCGGGGCCTTTGGGGAGTGATGAGATCATGGGGGTGGGACCTGAGGTGAGATTAGTGACCTTATGAGAGTAGGAGGCCAGAGTTTGCTCTCTTTGCCACGTGCAGACACAGGGAGAAGGTAGCCTCTGTGAACCAGGAAAGGGGCTCTCGCCAGACACCCACACTGCCAGCATCTCATCTCAGACATCCAGCCTCTAGAGTGGGAGAGGCAAATGTCTGTGGTTAAGCCCCCAGGCTGTGGCACTCTATGAGGCAGCAGCCAGGGGTGAGTCAGACAGCTTTCATTCTAATGCACAAAGCCAGAGGCGGAGCCTGGACCCAGATGGTGATGGGGAGGACACGCACAGAATTGGGCCACTAGGCAGATACGGAAATTCTCCCTATGCCCAACTTGCAAAAGGATTAGTGCCATAGACTCTCTTGCCTTGACACCTTTTCACCAACCAAGTCATCATGAAACATGCTCTTTACTGACAAATTAAAAGTGACTTCCAGATGAGCACCTCCACGCTAATTTTGTTAGAAGTTGCCATCGCCTGCCACCTGAACTGGCTTAGTCCTGCCAAGCCTGTGGAAGAGAGAGGAGCACGTGTGACCTGCAGCTGGAGGCCATCTGCTTAGACCCCTGACATCTAATCTCACCGGGGGAACAGAGTGTATGAAAGTGAAACAATCAGGAGGGATCCCAGGAGGGGCTGTATCACCTATAATCCCCCTTGCTCCCCATGAGCCCCGTTAGTCCAGACTCCCTCCTTATTATACAATGTCAATCATCTATTCCCCAATAAGCTCTGAAACCAAAGCAAACAGGAATCTCTCAGCGTGCAGATCTTAACACTCCCTTCAACCTCTTTATTAACCAACTTGACACCAAAACTAAAATGCTGTGTCACTTGTGAAGACCAGTGCAGCCTGGTCCCTGTAGGACCAGCTGGTGGAATCAAGGGTGCCGTCCTGAGTCCACGGGAGAAGGTGGTTAGGATGCAGACATCCGCTTTCCACACTGCGCAGCCAGTGGTCTTTTGTGATGGCAGCAACAGGGAGCTCATACAGAAGTGGCTCCCTCCTACCCCGGGAGCCTGTGGATCGGCAGCCCTGGGTGAGCACTGGCTGTCCCCGGCCACCCCCAGTTTGTGGTACCCAAGACCCCTGTGAACACAGGCCACAACAGAGATGTGCAGTAGCGTCATGCGGGCAAGGAGAAGGGCCAGGCCAGAGAGCAAGAAGAGAGAGGTCTCCTGGAGACACAGGGGAGGAGAGTCACTCCCAAGCAGGCCCAAGGACAGGGAAAGGATGCAGGAGAGAGAGCTGGCTCGAGACAGCCCGACTCTCCGATGGGCTTTGCTGGCCCCTCACTGACTACAGTGAAGTTGGCTTCAGGCAGGGTCTCCCTCTTTCGTCCTGGCACAGTGGGACTTTGTGTCACACCAGCTCCAAGCTGTACCGAGAACCTCCCCTTCCCAGACTAATTTCTCAGACCAGTGGCCACCCCATCCACTCCCGAAGTCCTCAAGGAGAACACCCACCCTCTGCCTGCTGCTTCTCTGCTGCTATTTAGAAACCCTCTCTGTCACACACCACACTCCCTGTCCTCGCGGAGGTACGTGAGTGCACACAGAGCCCTTGCTTGGTTAGGGACTGTTCCCACCTGGAGGGGATCGATGGGTTTTTTTCCCTGGCATCTTCACATAGACATGTGTTCTTCAAGGCACCCGGAGAGAGCAGTCCAGGCAGCCCTCTTGGTCTGGCCTGCTGCCCGCTTGTGTGGCTCTGACGTAAATTAGAGCTACATTTGAGTGATTTCTTCTGGGTAAAGTGTCTGCCTGCAATGCAGGAGACCTGGGTTCGATCCCTGGGTCGGGAAGATCCCCTGGAGAAGGAAATGGCAACCCACTCCAGTATTCTTGCCTGGAGAATCCAATGGACAGAGAAGCCTGGTGGGCTGCAGTCCACGGGGTTGCGAAGAGTTGGACACAACTGAGCAATTTCACTTTTACTTTCACTTTCCCCACAAACAGCTTCATTTATACAAACATCAACATTTCACTATGCTTGCTCACTCCCAGCGAGCTTCGCCCTCTGAATTCTGCCCAAATCTGTGGAATGTTCCTGGGTAATATACATGTCCCTTGCTTGGCCAGGCTTTGTTTGTTTTGTTTTTTTGGACTTTGGAAGGAATCCTTATATGCTGTTGTTTAGTCACTAAGTCCTGTCTGACTCTTTGTCATCCCATGAACTGTAGCCCACCAGGTTTCTCTGTTCATGGGACTTCCCAGGCAAGAATACTGGAGTGGGTTGCCATTTCCTTCTCCAAGGAATCTTCCCGACACGGGAAATGAACCCGAGTCTCCTGTGTCGCCTGCATTGGCAGGCGGGTTCTTTACCACTGTGCCACCTGGGAAGCCCATATAGGACCCATTTTTAACCACATACCTGAATGCACAGTGAGGGCCAGCATCTGGAATGGCCTCCAATGATCAGGTCGTATCTTAAGATAGAACTATGGAGCATTAACTTTCTTCCAGTGTGAAAATTGTTTTAAAATAATGGAACCAAGATGAGAGCACATTGAGAAAATCTTTACTACTCTGAGAAGCTAAGAAGAGCTCAGTCATTTTGGGTTTATTTCTTTTTTTTTTTTTTCCTGCTTGAGTTGTACTTTTTCCAATTTTAGAACGTCATTACCTTTGAAAAACCGGATTTTACTTTATAAGCATTCTCATACATTTCCCTTTTTCTAGATACTCATGTCATGTTGGGGCTTCCCTGGTGGTTCAGCGGTAAAGAATCCGCCTGAAGGAAGGAACCACGGGAGATGTGGGTTCAGTCACTGGGTCAGGAAGATCCCCTGGAGGAGGGCATGGCAACCACTCCAGTATTGACGCCTGGGAAATCCCATGGACAGAGGAGCCTGGCGGGCTACGGGCTACAGTCCACAGGGTCACAAAGAGTTGGATACGATTGAGCAACTGAGCATGCATTCAATGTCACATTGAGCCAAAGGAAAACAGGGAGCCATGAATCAGTGTGTTAATGAACAAAGTCACTCCCCACTGCAGAGGAAGCCCTGTCATTCCTCGTCGTCCTCAGGTGCCATCGAAAAATGGGTAAGACCCTACAGTCTTTTGACAGCTCCACCCACCTGAGTGCTGCACGCACAGATGAAAGTCATCATCAGATCGATCCAGCAGCTAAAGAGTGAAAAGGAAACAGTAGCCAGAGCTGTGACATCCCCAGGGAGATAGCTCACCAGCCTGGTGGCACTGCAGGAAAGTGGGCTGGGACTTGCAAATAACCTGGGCAGATCCACCTTCCGATTGGCTGAGCAGCCTCCCCGCCCACTACCTGAAACCTGAGTTCCTGGCACAAATATCTGCAAGTCAAACTCCCAGGAAAAGCCATCTCAGAAATGTTTCTTGCACACAAGCTATTTCTCTCAAGAAAGGGATCTCGCAGAAAGTACAGGGAGATAAATGGATCATTTGGAACACACACACATTGACTATGAACACGATTTCTTTAATCAAATGATAAAATATTAAGTAAATCCTCTTTGGCACAAAAACACTAGAAGTCTGTGTGTTCTGCAAACACAATGAATCAGCAGGTTGTCTTCCCAAGCCTTCAAGGTTAGTGAAATTGACCCATCACTGGAGCTAAAGTGTATCTCTGGCTTCCTGATGCTGCCAAAGCTTTAGAGAGTGTAGAAGGCAACATGCCAGCTCTGGGAAGCCTGACGCCTTCCTGACATCTAGCATCGCAGTTTAAGAGCAAGACGAGAAGGCCGAGCACAGGTGCAGCCCTGAGAAGCAGAAGATAACAAGATCGCAGACTGGGCATCGGCTGGGCACCAGACGCCAGGCGGATCCTGTTAGGAGGTGGTTCTTGAATGATCCGATCCACTCCCCACAGGAACTCTGACAAATATGCAACACGCTCGGAAGGGCTCAGGAATGTGCCCAAGATGACAGAACTAGGAAGCAGCACAGGTGGGATTCAACCAAGCTTCTTTCATGTCAACTCTGAACAAGACACTCTTCTTTACAACGCTGTTGCTATTTAGTCACTAAATCATATCCAGCTCATTTGTGACCCCACAGACTGTAGCTAGCCCATGTAGCTCTTTTGTGATCCCATGGGCTCCTCTGTCCTTGTGATTCTCCCGGCAAGAGTGCTGGAGTGGGCTGCCGTTTCCTTTCTCCAGGGGATCTTCCTGACCCAGGGACTGGACCGGCATCTCTTGCATTGGCAGGCAGATTCTTTACTTCTGAGCCACCTGAGAAGCCTTCTTTAAAACATTAAGTAACTGCATATCCAGGACACATTTCTTTTTCATTATTCATGAAATAAACTCCCATTATTGTTTTCACCACTGGGAAAGAATGAAGGACAACAGATAAAAATGCTTTTTCATATTATCCTTCCTGAGTATTGCATAGCCGGTGACCACTTAAATGAGGGGTTGCCTGTCCAGAGTGGTCACCACTATTTTGTGACACTGTTTCCCCACAGGATGCAATTTATAGTGTCCTACAGTATGTTTCCACACTGATTGTGGTAAGAATCCTTCCAAGTTGTACATGGCAGGTATGAGTCGGTTTTCTCGTTTTGCAAACGAGGAGGCTTGGGTTTAGACGAGTTAAATGATTCACTGAGATCAGGCAGCAGGAATCTGAACCTAGAGGACTGTACCTGAAGTTCCACCACCACTAAGGAAAGTTAAACCTTAAGGAGGCGAAACCAATGTCTTCCCAGTTCTATAAATTCTAAAAGTCAGTTCAGAAATTCACGCTTTCTAAGGATTTTTGGAAAATATTCTGAGGAAAGTTTTCCTATGGTGCTCTTGTTCCACAAACGAATTATCTTCACACTGTCATTTTCACTTAAAAGGGAAACATACAATTGATGGATTTGGGGCATGAAGCCCTGGCCGCAGGGGCAGAGGTCACAGAAGGAACGTCCCTCCCAGTGGGTAGCAGTTTTTGAGGTGTCCCGTGCTTCCTGTCGTCCCCGTGTGGGCTCCTCACTTACCTGTAACTAACCTTTTACTGCAAATAGTTGCATTCGGATAATGACTGTGCATCCGCATTACTGACGCAGGTGGCTTCATTCAAGTCCGTGAGCGCCTGGGCTTCCCGTGCGCATGAGCAGCACCGGGGTCATGGGCCTGCTCGCCCCTTTCCTGGTCCAGGCGCCTGGAGACGCTGGAGCACACCTCTCCCCATGGAACATGGTCTGAACCACACCGCCGCACCCAGCCTGGTTTGGGGGTGGGAGACACTGTGTCCAGGTGGCAGGTGGGAGCTGGAGTCCAGACAGGACAAGAGGACCTGGGGTGTCCAACAGGAGAACGGCCAGCCCACTGTGGGTCTACTCAGGCGGCCGGAACCAACCCCATAGACTGGGTGGCCGAGAGGCAGGCGTTCACCTCTCTGGATGCTGGAGACTGAAAGCCGGATGTCAAGCTGCGGACTGAAGGGACCCCTGGCTGGCCCCTCTGCTGCAGCCACCACCTTCTGACTGTGCCCTTGGTGCCCACACGTGCAGTGTCACCTCCTCCTCTTCGAAGGACACCGGTCTGACCAGATCAGGGTCCCACCCCATGACCTCATTTTACCTTAATTGCCTCCCTAAAGGCCTCACCTCCAAGTATAGCCACACTAGGGTTTGCACTGAAGCTCAGATGAAAGTAAGGAGTATTTTCACTTTACTATCAAGTCTTCCTATCCATGGACATAAGGAGTCTTTCAATTTATTAGGTCTTCTTTAATTTTTTTGGCAATGTTTTATAGTTTTCAGTGTACAAGCCTTACACTTTGGTTGTTAAATGTGTCCCTAAGTATTTCTTACTGATACTACTGCAAGTGAAATTGTTTATTATTGTTGTTGCTGTTTTTAATAAAAGAAAGTCTGAACTATTTACTTAATATAATAATGTGAAATTTTTTAAGGAATTGTGGTCATTAATTAGTTAATTGCTGAGATGAAGAAGAGGCCCTGCCCAGTAGGAGTTGTGCCACTAACTGAAGAGGAAGATGCAGTTAACTCAGCCCTCATGTCTGTGGGCAGATACTCCGTATCTGCACACATCTTCCACTTCAAGTGTGTCTGATAAAGCAAATGGTGAAGATAGTTTCGCATTTCATTCACTGTAGGAGAGTGGAATCAGTGGTACATCTGCTGAAGCAGGTGGGGAAGGGAGATGCTGGTCGGGGAGGCTCTGAGGGCCTGGGTGTAGAACAGAGGACACAGGCTTTGTGCCCTGAGATCACACATCTTCCTGAGGATCGAACTTTAACACGTTAGAGGGGCTTCCTGGGGGGCTCAATGATGGAGAATCCACCAGCCAGCCAGGAGACTAGGGTTTGATCCCTGGGTCAGGAGGGGCCCCTGCAGCAGGAAACAGCAACCCACTCCAGTCTTCTTGCCTGGAAAATCCCATGGACAGAGGAGCCTGGAGGGTTATGGTCCAGGGGTCACAAAAGAGTCAGATACCACTTAGTGACTAAACAACAACAACACGTTATGGACAGGATTTGGTTTGCTCTCACACACAGTTCTCTCCAATGTAAGGATTCACACGTTACAGTAAAAGTTTCTGAAAAGCTAGTATGTAACGTCTCAGGAGCTCCCAGCCCGCAAGTCGGCCACCTCTGATGAACCTCCGGGAGCTGCTCTCGTGGCCACCGCATCACCATCCACCCCCAAGAGGCTTGGTGGCAGCGCCAGGCTCCCCATCTGGTACCCACTATCACAAACTAGCTCGTTCCCCCTCTGTACACACACGCTGGGGATTCCTCCCCTGGATGTAGCTTTACATGAATTTACAGTTTATACGCCGCTGTCTCCCTCTGCCTGATTACAGCATAGCAGTGAAGTTTTTGTTCGCCAGCCATTGAAATCTCAAGTGTATAATTAATAGGGGTGGTAAAGGTTTCAACCCATCTCTATCAGTATCTCTGAGAGGATGGGATGACTAGACAGTGCATCGCTGATTCCAATTTCCCAGGCAAACGAGGGATCCTTGCTCCTGAAGGAACGTCATTCCTTCTGAAGAGAGGTCGGCACTGAGCAGAGGAAACCGCTCCGGAGATGTTTGGAGAGGCACAGGGAGGCATATTCTGTCACAGAGAGAGGTCTGGTCTCGGTGAATTCCTGGAGGAAATGTAGGCTCCATTCTTGAAAGAGCCCAAAAGACAAGATAGTGCAGGAAGCAAGAACAAAAAAGCAATGCAGATAGAGCCTGGTTAGGGCAACTAGGCTCCATAAACCAATGCATGACGCTGCAAGCGCTAAGAATGCACTGCAACTACTCTTAATAATTTAAATAGCCTTCCTTCTCATGCTTTTAATGAAGGCATGTTGAATTTTGCTGAGGTGTGTTTTCTAAGGTTTAGAATTCTGGCCAATCTGTATATGGCAAGATTAATTGCGCAGTTTTACGAGGCATACTTGAGACTCAAGTGCAGAGAGACAGAGAAAATAAAATTCCCTTCCACCGTATCTCCCGATTTCTGCGGCAGCCTCGTAATCACTTCCAGGAAACCTTTTTCCTCCCAGCCTTCCTTTCGCTCTGTTGTGAGAAGAGGGTGGTGCCCTGAAGATGACAGCCTCATAAAACAGGGGGGAAAAGGAAAAGCGGGGGGAAGGGAGGTATCAGATTCACAGCTGAGTCTGTACTGAGAAAAATGAACGACACGGAGCAACTCAACCGGCGGCCGCACCAGCTCTGCCTCTTCTCCGAGGTCGACGCATATCCGCACCGTCTTCCTGTTCTTTCACTGAGACAGGAGGAAGGCATGATGGATGGATGCAAGGTGCACGTTGACAAACCGCTTGCTCTTTCAGCAGCAACAGCATCGCATTGGAAGGGAAGCCGGTGAATACAATAAGGAGGGGCCCCCGAGTGGTTTCCAGCGGAAGCAGGTCTCCAGTCCCTGGTTCTGGACACAATCTAAGACAAAAGGAAGCATGCCTGTTTCTGCCGCGACGCTGCCTGCTTCTTTGGCAATCTTTACGTTTGAGACGTGGTCATGGAAAGCAGTAAAGAGAGTCACTTATGAAAATTACTTGTTCTGTTTCCCTGGGCTGTTTTTTTTCCAAGGGACCCCTGACCTCACCCTGCACCCGCTCTGGGGCGTTTGATTAGGATCATGGGAGATTTGGGAGGGTCTTTCCTGCTGTGCTGTGTTGCCGGCAGTGGGCAGCTCCCACACCCCTGCACATGGAGAGAGGGGTCATGAGGTTAGGACGAGCCCCAGGCCTCAGGAAAGATCTCAGGGCTGCAGGACGGGGACGCAGCCCTGGGTCCCCTCCCCCGAGGTGGGACAGATGACTAACACGGTGGGCTTGCACCCTCATGGGGCCCTGAGACGTCATCCCCGACTGCAGTGCCTCCCAGTTCTCCTGCTAAATCCTGTTCGACAGAATAAAGTTACAAAACGCTCGATACCAGGTCCTGAAATGGAAACAGAGCCTTAGATTCCACACCTTCTGCCCAAACTCTGCAAGAAGGGATGGGTGTAACTCACGCGTGTCCAGAGAGGAACCCTATTACTCCATGGATCGGGGCCCAGACCCACTGGGAAGGCACGCTGACTCCTGGATGTCATGGGGTTGGACCATCAGAAGATGGGTTGAGCCAACGGACGGTAACTGTCTCCTGAATGGCTCCTGTGTTCAGACGGCGGCTGGGTCCACAAGCACACCTGAGGCCTGCCCTGGTGGGAGTTGGGGAGGTTTCCAGAGTGTGTTAGGACCACATGCCCGTGTACAAGCACGTGGTCCCTTCCCTTCCAGATCCAGGTCTCTCTTTAACTTAGGAGTCATCACAACACCATTTGCTTTTCTCTTAAAATGGTTTTCTCGAGTCACATTCAACTGTTCAAAAACATTGCCTCATACTGATCACGTCCCTGAATATGTAAGTAACTGATTCTCAGTGACTCCCCTCCACACACACAGCCTCCAATGCCCAAAGCTGCAGCTATTTAAACTTGCAGGAACTTCAGCTCTGATGTGGGTGAAAGCTGTGAGGTAGATATATTGTCCCCCTTTGGCCCACAAGCAAGTGGGGAGCCAGGAGAGGAGGCTGGTGGCCCTACATGTTACCACCGGCAGAGGGGGCGTTGCAAAGCTGTGCTTGTAACATTCTGCTGCTTTACATTTACTGAGGGTCTGTTCACCAGGTGCTGCCAGGAAGTTTATAGATAACTATTTTTTTTAGTTTAAAAAAATTGTATTGAAGTATAATTGCCATGGGCTTCCCTGGAGGCTCAGACGGTAAAGAATCTGCCTGCAATGCAGGCAAGCTGGGTTTGATCCCTGGTTGGGAAGATCCGCTGGAGAAGGGAATGGCAACCCATTCCAGTATTCTCACCTGGAGAATCCCATGGACAGAGGAGCCTGGTGGGCTACAGTCCCTGGAGTCACAAAGAGTCGGACACAAGTGAGCGACTAACACTTTCACTTTTTTTCATAATTGACATGTGTTATGTTAGATTCAGGCATACAACACAATATCTGTATATACTGTGAAATGATCATCACAGTAAGTCTAGTCACCGAACATAGGTAACAGAATTTTTTCTTGTGATGAGAACTTTTAAGATTTATTTCCTTAACAGGTTTTGTATATACAACACAGTATTATTTATTAACTATGGCCACCATGCTATATATTATATCCCCACCACTTATGTATTTGTAACTAGAAGTATCTACCTTTTGACCTATTTCACCCATGTCTTTGAAAGAGTAATCGGATAAACAAATGCACACACATAATGAATTCCCTTGGCCTTGGTGTGGGGACAGTGTCTGGGTCCTTTATCCTTCTGAGGCCCAGGGAAGGCTTCCTGAAAGAGCCAGGAGGAGTTAAGAGCGTGATATGTATACTTTGTACACTGGTAGGTGAGGAGGACTAGACCTCGCGTTGCTAAGACAGTCCTGGAACAGTGGTGCTGATGGTAATAAACACTGGAGAAGCAGAGAAGCAAAAGGCCAGCAAAACCAGAAAAAAAAATGATTTGGGCTGTGTAAGAAAAAAAAATCATCTATTAGTTGCTTTGTTTACCTTTATTGCCCTCTTATCAGACAAACTGTTAACAATTAAGAGTATCAAGAAAAGGTGTACCTGATTGGCTTACTGTGTCTTTAAAAATATTCTAATCAGTTTTTTTTTAAGTATTTTTGAATTTATTAAAGACTAAACCAAGTTCATGTAGGTACATCACTTACAGTTTCTGAAATAGGTAGCAAGGTCATCTGCTCGGACCTGAGAGCTGGAAGTGGGGGTGGGGGGAACGTGACTCCAGTCCAGATGGTGTCGTCAGTTTCCTTCATGGGGAGTATTACATGGGTTTGTGAAAAAAATTATAATGAAAAATGCCATTTCCCCAGCAATATATTCTCAGCCTGAAAAATTCAAATACAGAAGAAATGTTTTAAGTTGTAAGTCTGTTGACTCGTGTGGGAAGTTCCGAGTTCAGACGTCTGTCACCTGCTCTTCACACCTGCACCTGCTCTGGCCTCAGAGACGCCTGCTGCTCTCTCTGCTCATCTGTACCCGCAGCCTTTCCGCTGCACCCGTGGTTCTCCAGGGGGGACCCAAGAATCTTCCAGCATGACCCGCAGACCAAGAGTACTGCCATCCTCAGGGAACTTGCTGGAAAACAAATCCTCAAGCAGCCCCAGATCTGCCGACCCCTGAGCGGGGCGGCGATTTTGTTTCCACGAGACTCATTGTGGTTTACACGTGTGCTGAAGTGTGTAACACAGCCAGAGACCCACACTGAGCTACGCATGCAAATACAGACAGCAAAACCGTAGGAATCTGCAGCCCGTGGTGGGTGTCTTTCCTGACTCTCCATCTTGAGTTTTGAGGAGGAAAAGCGACAGACCGTGAGGTGAAGAACTCCCTAGGGTATGGGGGTGGGGGTGAAACAGGATACTAAACAAATCTAGGACTCCTTAAAATTTAAAACTGCCTTGAGCTGTTTCTTACATGCAAAAATATGTACCTAATATATAAATATATAGAAATAATAAAATAAAATGCATTTATATTATAAAATATATTATCATGTTTTATATTAATGTAATATATATTATTGTTTTTGTTGTTCAGTCACTCAGTCATGTCTGATTCTTTGCGACCCCATGGACTACAGCCTGCCAGGCTCCTCTGTCCATGGGATTCTCCAGGCAAGACTACTGGAATGTGTTGCCCTTTCCTTCTCCAGGGGATCTTCCCAACCCAAGGATCAAACCCAGATCTCCTGAGTGTCTCCTGCATTGCAAGCAGATTCTTCTACCACTGAGCCACATAAAGGTGTACAAATATAAAAGAATGGCTTTATGCCCCTACTGCTTAGCTAAGAGCGAGAACACCACCTGTCCAGACGGGCGAGAACACCACCTGTCCAGACGCCTCAGCTGTGTCCTCAGCTGCCCCTTCCAGGCCCGAGCCCGTAAGGTAATATCCCTTCAAGGTTGCAGTGAGATCGGTCTAAAGGCAAATCAACCAAAGACAAGGAGACACACAACGGGAAGGAAGCTGTGAGAAGAATCAGGGACACTGGACCCTCCTGGAACACGAGGGGCTCTGGGACTTGGAAACAGGAGCAGAACAGGGAGAGATGTGCCTGGAGAGGCCTTGGTCCCCTTTTGCTGAGTGGAGGGGGTTCGGGGTCAGCTAGGACCACAAATCCTGGGGCAGGAGGTACCGATAGGCTGGCATGGGGAGTCAGGGATTTGCTGGCAAGGTCTTCGGGAAGGTAGGGTGCGATTCTGACTCAGATGATTTTGCAGCGCTGGCAGCCACGTGTGAAATCAAATAAAAGCAGCACCTCCACAGCTCCACCACTGATAAACGTGAGCTCTGTCCCGACTCTCCTCTGTAGACATTGTTTCTCTCTGACTCTCTTGGGTCTAAGACTTGCTCCAAACTCAGAGAAAACGAAGACACCCAGGATTCCCTGGTGGCTCAGTGGTAAAGAGTCTGCCTGCCAGTGCAGCAGACACAGGTTCGATCCCTGGTCCAGGAAGAATCCCATGTGTTCTTGAACAACGAAGCCACTGTGCCACAGCTACGGAGACTATGCTCGAGCACCCAGTGACCACAACTGTGGAGCCCCTGCGCCCTGGAGCCTGTGCTCTGCAATGAGAGGCCTGTGCACCAGAAGTGGAGTAGTCCCCACTCGCCGCAATTAGAGAAAAGCCCGGGCGGCAGCGAAGGCCCAGCACAACCAAAAATAAATAAATACATAAAATAAATGGAGAAAAACAATCCAAAGGCACTCGTACCAATGGAGGTTACTTAGACTACATTCTGGGAGAAATGTCAGCTGCTTCCTTCTAAGCCACTTATCATGAGATTCAGAAATGCCCATCTTCCAGGAGTTTCCCAGAATCCAGTAGGTCTGCATGTGTGGAAGACATCATCTTTTTACAGGGTCTTCAAGTAAAACTTTTCCCTCTGCCAACAGAGCCTCTGACGTCACTCTCCCAGTGTTCAGAGCACAAAGGTACGGAAATGGTAAGAAGCCAAACTGTCTGTTCTTATCAGTGTGCTGAAAATGTCAGCTCTATTTATTTTGGGAACAGTTTTCTTCACTCCCTATCAACTCCTCCCTTACTTGCTACATCATTTTCTAATTCCTAGAAAATGTATCAGACAAAAGGGAGAAAGTGTGGCTAAATTTTGTCCCACAGAGGAGTAACTTATTTATTTAGTATACTCTTCATCTGCACTCCACACACACACACATTTTAAATGCATTTGCTTTAAATACTCCTTTGCACATTATTAAATCATCTTGATTTTTCAAATATTTGTGTGATATAAAGACAACGCTAAAAGATGGCTATTTCTTGATGTTGCATAAAAGTTCACACAGAGGCAGAACCAAAGTGAGTATTGTTTGTTCTTTAGTCACTCAGTCGTGTCCAACTCTTTGCAATCCCATGGACTGTAGCCTTCCCGGCTCCGCTGTCCATGAGATTTCCCAGGCAAGAATACTGGAGTGGGTTGCCATTTCCTTTCCCAGGGGGATCTTCCCAATCCAGGAATTGAACCGGGGTCCCCTGAGCATCTCTTGCATTTCAGGCAAATTCTTTTACCGCTGAGCCACTGGGGAAGCCCGTATAAACATGTTTCATTATTGGCAAGTTAGGGCTGGGGCAGGGAAAGTGAATAGACAATATTTCAGATTTTGGCTGGTTGACTGAAGGTCGAAAATAGCTCTACTTAGCACATTTCAGGATTCAGTGAAATGACACTGCATATGTGTGTATATACCTAAACAGCACCATAGGTGGCTGGAGAAGGAAGTGGCAACCTAGGCCAGTATTCTTGCTGGAGAATCCCATGGACAGAGGAACCTGGCAGGCCACAGTCCCTGGGGCTGCAAAGAGTTGGAAGAACAACAGCCGTAGCTGGCACATAGAAGCTCAGCTGGTTTTAAACTCTAGCATCATACTGATGAGGATGAGAACTCACGGGACGGGGAGGGCAGTGGCCTTGGGGCAGAAGAGGAGAGAGAGAGGGGGACACAGAGAAACCCACTGATGGAGCTTTACGCCCTGCTGCCCTTTGCCTGACAGCCCTGCCTCCCTCCCCTCAGCTGCCCAGCTAGGGAAACCAATCCTTTCTGGCCGCCCTGTCCCACAGCAGTCTTCCTCTCACTGTGTGTCGGGACACGGACCCACTTGCGTTAATGCCTGTAGTCACCAGGATGGGAGGGACCTGCCTCACGGCTCCGTGCCCACTCTCTGCTCTCCCACACAGCGGGGCTCTGCCTCTGGACCACTCCCGCTCCCTTACCTCCCGACAGCATCACCTTCCACGGGACCAGCATCTCCCCTCCTGGGTGGCTGGCTCTGTGAGAGGGAGACACTCTTCTTATTTACTGTGTCCCTGCTCCTGAAAGTGCTTGTTCACCTGGTAAAGACACCAAATCCTTGGTGAGTCCCCGGATTTTGTGTGTTACTGTTGAAAGCAATAGTCACCATTCTGGGCAGGTCCTTCTGCAATGCCATTTAAGCCACATTGACTGTACCCTTGGTACACTTGGTACTGTACCCTTGCAAAGAGATCCAACCAGTCCATCCTAAAGGAAATCAGTCCTGAATATTCATTGGAAGGACTGATGCTGAAGCTGAAACTCCAATACTTTGGCCAGCTGATGCGAAGAGCTGACTCATTTGAAAAGACCCTGATGCTGGGAAAGATTGAAGGCAGGAGGAGAAGGGGACAACAGAGGATGAGATGGTTGGATGGCATCACTGACTCAATGGACATGAGTTTGAGTAAACTCTGGGAGTTGGTGATGGACAGGGAGGCCTGGCGTGCTGTGATTCTTGAGGTCACAAAGAGTCGGACACGACTGAGCGACTGAACTAAACTGAGCTGGAGGAAATGGAAACCCACTCTAGTGTTCTTGCTTGGAGAATCCCATGGACAGAGGAGCCTCGCAGACTACAGTCCATGGAATCACAAAGAATAGGACACGACTGAGCGACTAACATTTTCACAAAGTTGAAAATGCTCATTTAGATATCTGTACTGTCCTGGGAGATAATCTGAGTCTTTAGTAGTACATATGAATTCAGTCAAAGAGTATCCCAAGAATTACCTAAGACTAGCGCATCATTCTTCATCCCAGCGGAAGATCTTAGTGCTGTAGCCACAATGGTTGACCATGGAGAGTGTGCAGGTGTGGGATGGGATGGGAAGGAACAGATCCCGCAAGCTACTGTGTGCTGTACAAACAGCACGTGGTCACAGGCAGGAGGGAAGGAGGGGGCTCTGAAAAGGCTGATCCTGAGCCAGTGGGCATGGGAGGGGGGATGAGGCATTCAGGAGGAAGTGTGTGGGGGTGGGCAGCCCCCTTCCCCAAGTCAGGTGTGAAGGGCTCTGAGACCACCTGACTTCTGCCTTCGCAGAGCTTTGCGTTTGGAAGACAAACAGCAGTTAAGGAGCTCACTGGTTCTATGGTAAGGAATTTTGACCAGCGCTAGTGATTGAAAACACCTAATGGGCATCATGGAACATTCTGGAATGTTCCCTGGGGGCGGGCGGGCCCCCCATCCTCACGAGGAAGCAGCTGCAGTGGGGCCTGATGCCAAGGACTGGAGCTTCGGGGGGAGGAGTCTTCGTGGGCTTTATGAGCAGGGGACACTATCCTGACAGAACTATCCGCAGCGTGGACTTCAGTGTGACCTGAGGTGGTTGCTGTGGAAACCTCTTCTGGCACCCATGTTTTCAGAAAGGTGGGAAAGGACCAGGAGCATCTGGCAGACTTCTTGCTGGGTCCATCCCCTTCTGCTCTCATTCTGGGCCACTACTTGAACTTGAACCTGAGAGAGGTACCCTTCTGAACACCCTGCCTGCCTCCGCAGTGCTTCCTCTGCCGTGGTGGTCCCTGTCTCGAGTTACCCCTCACTGCGGGCGTGCCTTGAGAAACGTCCTCTGCCGACGTCGCCCTGGTGGGAAGGGCTGGGCCTGCCCCAGATACCTGGCCTAGGCGGACGGAGCCCAGGTCACGCCGAAGGAGCCACCCGAGCTCTGTCCCCGAGCACATGACTTCCCAAGCTTCTGTCCATCCTTTTCCACCCCACCTCCTGGTTCATCAGGGACCAGAGAATCCAGGATGTGTCCTCAGGGTGATGGTGGCCTTCATCACACAGACACAAGGTGGAACAACTCAAGTCTCCATCAGCTGGTAAATGGACCCATAACATGTGGCCCATTCATATGATGGCATGTTGTTTGGTGATAAACAGGAATGAAGGGCTGACGCATGATACAGCGTGAATGAACTTACATATATCACGTCAGCGAAAGAGGCCAGACACAAAAGACCCCATGTATGACTGCATTTATATGAAATGTCCGCAACAGGAAATCCATGGAGACAGAAGGTAGGTTGGTGGTTTCCAGGGACAGAGGGACTGGGAGGGTGCAGACGGGTTGATAATGGGTTTAAAGGGGGTTTCTTTGGGGGGCAATGAAAATGTTCAGAAAGCAGACAGAGGAGATGGCTGTACAACACACGAGCACAGTAAAGGCCACTGAACTGTTCCCTTTAAAGTGGTTCATTTTATGTTATGTGAATTTTACTTCAATTTAAAAAAAACCCTTAGATTTAAGGCTCAGAGAGATTTAGGGGTTGGAGGCTAAGGGTTTAGGATTCAAAAGGATTGATTAAGGGACTTAGAATTCTAAATATATTTCCTGTGTCATTAGGTTACCAGTTGGCCTCTCTGGACTGCCTTGGAATCCAACCACAGTGAATAAATAACATTGTTCCATGAGAAACAGCATTCCGAGGTTCAAATAGCTGACTTACAAACAAACTGTGGGGATAAAAATCCTTTCCTTTTTAATTGTCGAGGACCGTCTGTAATTTAGTCTGGAATATAGTCAATCTTTGGCTCTTATCCTGAATTCATCAATAAAAAGACATCATCGTGAGAATCTTTGGGGAGGTGAAATTCAATTTAATCCATTTTTCCTATTTGTTAGGTCCTCTGGTAATTGGTTTGATGGGGAAGAAGTTTGAAGTTATTGGTTAAATAGAGGTTTTTGGATTATCTGTGAATTTCAATTATCCATGCTTCACCTGGCCCCAATTAGCACTAATAATTGAGTTAACTGAATAGAAGTCATTCCCCATCATATCAGTTTTACTAGAGGCTTATTTCTTGTTTCATTAATGGACACCCCCAGGCACAAAGTCCCTTTCTCCAACGGGCACTCACACCCCCAGCCCACAATTTGTCCAATTCACGTTGTTTAACTGGCACAAAGTTAACTGTATAGTTAATAGTATGAAGCAAATGTCCTTAAGAACAAAACACAGGTTGCTAGGAAGTGTAACCAGAAATTTCTCAAGTGCTCTGGGTCATCCTGGCATTTACAGCCAGAAGGTATTACAAAGCAGGTCTGAAGCAGAGTTAGACATCTTAACCAATGCTTTTGACAGACTTGTATCTTCAGTTTTCATTGAGATGGGTACAATCTTAATTTACCCTCCATTTGAAATTTTTAAAATATGGCAGCCTTTCAGGCAGCCAGTTCTTTTGAGCCCATTTTCAGACGTGCTGTTTATATTTACTCCCCACAATCTACATGACATTCAAGGTTTCAGTTTCTCTCCTCGGACACATTTGTATATATTAAACACAATAAATATCTCCCATTCCAACAGCCCCCTCTTGACCTCCTTTGATCTCTGACTCCCAACTCCCCTAAACTCGACATATACATCAGCCCAGCCCCTCCCGCCAGGCGGGATCTGAGGGCAGGGTTTCAGAGCTGCAGGCCCTCCCAGTCCTCTCCAGCGTCGTGTTTTTCCATTGCCATGGAGATGCAGCTCGGTGGAGGAGCGAGCAGCAAGGGAAGGAAAAGTCCTAGCTAGGTAGAATTACTAACCAAACAGACGGTCACGGTGCCAGGGTGCCAGGGAGGGGTGCTAGGGAGGGGCGCCTGGGTTTTCCTTTCCTCCCTGCAATCAGATTACAGGTAAAAGTGCAAACACTGGAGAGGGGACGACGCAGCTGTGCTTTTAAAGGCACAGCGGACACTTACCCTGCAGAGCCACTGCAGTGGATGGTGACAACGTGGAGGGTGTAAACCTCCCTTAGTGCAGACACTGATGTTCTCGAGTCCACATCGGGATCTTCTTGGCGTGTAAAGAGGAAGAGCCCAGCGGCGGGGACCTCGGGAGAAGCCTGTTCGCATAGACGATCCATCTTGTCCTGTGTGGGTGAATAACAGCTGTGTTCTCAGCAACACTGCAAGGCAGCCACTCGCTCGGGGAATTTTGTTTCAGGAGTTAGCAAATTAATAAATGGTTCTTTACCATGGTCTCTAAAATAAGGAAACTGCCTATAAAGCCACCTGAGAGTCAGATGAACAGGCTTCTGAGTTTTGCTTTTCTTATTAGTATTCGTTCTTTGTATTTGCAATCCTTTTTGATGATATATTGTATTCTGGTGAAAGCATCACTGATCAGTCTTCAAGGGATATGAAAAAATATGGAAAGATAAAAACCTCTGATAAAGAGGTAAACGGGCATTTTCATTTAAAGGTATCTGTGATTTTTTTTTTTTAGGTTAGCGGTCTGCAAAGATTTTCTAAATACAAAAAATATATAGTAACATCTAAAGGTTAATTAATCATTTATTTTGTTACTTTGGTAAATAGAAACTGATCACAGCCTGGCGTAGGAACTGTGATGTTAGTTGAGAAATCATCTTTCTCGCCCAACTTTGGTGACACGTCTGGGCACTTTTCTTGCGAAATGGACTTGAATTCCACATGCCTCGTCACTTCTACAACATGTGTGTGCATACGGCTGTGCGCTTGTCAGTTTTTCATTTCTATCTGACTTAAGGTGAAAACCCTTAGCTGTCTCCAGCAACCTCAAGTCAACAGGACCTGGGGGCTGAGGTTCTGCTGTCCTAAGACAGACCACCCAGTGCTTTTTAAAAATGGTATTCATTGGCCGATTAGTCTTGACGGTCATTGACTATCCTTTGGTATTTATTCAATATAATTCTGGATATTGGATTTTTTTTAAGACAGCAATTTTTCTCATGCCCAAAGATTGCTTTTAACCCCATTTTCCAGTTATATTTTAGAGAACTAAAGTGACTTCACCATCCCGTCCCTTAGAGCTTGTTTCCCGGTAACAGTGATCAGCTGTGCTGTGCTAAGTCCGCTCAGTCGTTCCTGACTCTCTGCGACCCCATGGAGCCCGCCAGGCTCCTCTGTTCATGGAATTCTCCAAGCAAGAATACTGGAATGGGTTGCCATTTCCTGCTCCAAAAAGACATGCTAAAATCCACTTAATATTCCTCTTCTAAATTTAACATAGTTCATTCTTTCAGGCAAGTCCCCTTCGATATGAAGACCAAGTTTGTCCTGGTAAGATGCTCATCCCACAGGTCAAAATTGGTTCTTTCAAGTCAGCCCTTTGAAAATATCTGCTTCCCTGGAATCATTTCAGGAATTTTGATGTGCAAAAAACAGACATGCCTGGAGATCCACCTATAAAAGAGAAAGCCTCATTAGAAAGCTCTTTGCCTGGTCTTGGTGACGCATCATAATATTAGAGCAGGTATCATCAGTTGGGGTAGGGGAGAAGAGAGATGCAGAAACGGTGGCCCCAGTTACTAACATTTGCCAAATATTCATCTCCACGGTTTAAACATCTGTTATCTAGCAACAAGGAAGGCCCCATCTCTACTGTTGGTGGGGTTTTTTTTTTTGGTAAGATGTGCACTACAGAAATTAGAATATAGATTGAGAAAGTGTATATGCCAGCTTCCTTGCCAGCTTCTGTCACAGTGGCCCTTATGAAATAATTGTTTGCCTCACTGTCAATCATTGCAATTTCTAGGGGATCTTGAGCATGTTCAGAAGGATTTCTAGTAAGCATTTCATGAACGACATGGCCTCCAGGATTCAGCCTACCACACCAGTGTTCCCAGGCGTAAGATTCTAGGAATCTGCTTACCTTCAAAATAAATGGGGAAAACCCTCCAGACTATTGGCTGGGAGCTCTCACCTGAGCCAAGCTGAACGCAGTTTCCTCCTGGCTCAGGAGCAGCTCTGTGAAGGGAAAGGCCTCTGATTCACGTGACGGGCCGTGGGCCTGACGCGCTCCAAAGGCTGTTCCTTTGCACCTGGAGCCACCCGAACCTCTGCTTCTCCCACTCCCCACAGGACTCCCCCGGTCCACGAATCAGCGCTCAGAGAACTCTGGCTGAATGTTTCCTACAAGAAGAGGAGTCTGTGTTCAAACTTGTTCACATGTGTGTCTCCGGGTTAATAACCTGGTGTCAGCTGGCGACAGCTCCCACGAAAGCTGTGTCTCTCGAAGCCTGGAAAAGAGACTCTGAGAGGTCAGCTTATCAGTAGCTACCATTTCTCAAGGGCTGTTAACAATGCATGGCTTTGCTGCATGCCCTAGGGCCTGTGAGGCCACAACTGAGCCCCCGAAGCACACATGCCCTAGAGCCAGCCAGTCACAGCTACTGAGCCCCCGAGCTGCAGCTACCCTGTGCCTGGAGCCCGTGCTCTGAAAGCAGAGAGGCCCTACCACAGTCAGAAGCCCGCACACCACAACTGGAAGGGAGCCCCCCACCTCCGCAACTAGAGAAAGCCCGCCTGCAGCAGCAAAGACCCAGCACAGCCATAAAGAGAGAAATAGAGCAGTGTGCACACGTACAAAATATTTTTAATAATAAAAAGAAAGCAGTATATGAGTTCAGGTTCTTAGAAATCATTGGCATTGTTATTGAAATAACAGAAGAAATGCCCTGGGAGTCATTAGAAGCAGTTTGTTATGACCACAGTTCCTAGTGGCTTAAGTGTACTTTTCCTGTGAGCCTGCACATGGTGGTGTAAAGAATGACCACAACGCCGTGCTGGCTGCGAGTGTGGGGCGTGTGCAGGATGCCGTGTGTGTTCCATGTGCTGCCGTCCAGGCAGGGCGAGAGGCGTGTGCACCCTGCCCCACGGCGTGCAGTTCTGGGGAGGCCCCCTTGAGCGCTCTTGTTCCCAGGACAGAGGTGCCAATAAAACCCGTGATACCCTCTGAGACAGTAAGCAAGGAAAAATTAAGCTTTTGGAACCAACTGTGTACATTATAGCAGAGAAATTGGTCAAAGACATCTGAAACCTGTCAAAAGGGCAAGAAGGAGGTGTTTCGAACACAGCAAATCAGTTTTTTTTTCAAGGAAGGAAGGGACGTTATTGTGCAGGAGAAACGTCAGCTGTGCCACTTATTGCATTGCAAGAACCTCTAGCAAAAGAAATGTCCCCTCTTGTGGCCAAGATAATAGGCACACAGCTCTTTTTTAGCCTTAGAGTTTAAAATGCTATTTCCAGTTACAAAAGTATATGGCAGTTTTTAACCGTGTCATCTGGTGTGTGTAAGTAGCCTCTTAATAGGTTGCCATGAGTGAAAACTATTATAGAATTG
This sequence comes from Redunca redunca, assembly GCA_006410935.1. NCBI lineage: Eukaryota > Metazoa > Chordata > Mammalia > Artiodactyla > Bovidae > Redunca > Redunca redunca. The sequence goes on along the minus strand of SJYQ01000269.1, from coordinate 19,053 downwards.
TGAAAGATCTGCTGACAAAGAATGTTAGGGAGCATTTGATGAAAGCCGGCAACCACTCTGAAGTGTGCAGGAAAAATCATCTTTCCCAGTGTTACTCAGAACAGAGAGATGATCTTTGCTTCCTGGGACATGGCTGCCTCGGAGCCTAGCCCTCAGCGCTCCCATTTAGAGGCTGGGGCCTGACAGCAGAGAGGGGTCCAGACTGCGTGGTGAGTCTCAGCTTTTGTGCTTCTTAGGCTGAGATTCGGGCCTTGCAGCTCTTAAAATTAATCATTAACTTCTCTGAAGTCTTAATGGCATTTCAGCGGAACTACACGTCTGCCACTTTTCCAGGTAGCCAATCTTGTAATCTCTGATTTTACTCTGAAATCTGGTTGGCAACGTCATCCTAATGTTACCCGCACCCCATCCGCCACCTGGGCCCAAAGGGAAAGACTCAACCTGTCCTTCTGACTTTAGCAGGGAATTGAGTTAAATAAGATGAGTAAAAGAATCGCTGAACACTCTTACACTGAATACTCATTTTGGGAGTTAACAGCTGATCTTTAATCCTCTATTTTCACTCTGCAAATGTCAGGAGTTACTCTTTTCTGAGGGGTCTGACAGTTTTAGGGATAAAGTCGACTATTCTGTTGCAAAGCCTGTGAATAGACACAAGAATCCTCTGTGTGTCAAACCTAAAGGCCATTAAATAATACTTAAAGGATACATTTGTTATCTCATTAAGACTAAGGGTAGGAATCCTAGAACAAATTATATTCAAAGTGGAATCATAACTAGAAGGGAGTGTTTATTAAAATCCAATTGTAAACGTAATACCTCTACCTCTGTGTTCACGTTCACGTAGTTTAGGGTTTGCAGGGTTCGTCTGCAGCTTCATGTTATATAAGAGAAATAAAGATAAGATTTCAAGTGGCCAAAGGACCATTGATTTGTTTTGTTGTTTTTTTTTTCCTCAATGTTTGAGAAAACCCAGAAACAGAGATTCAGCTAAGATGCCTAGAACACAGCTATCCAAACAGCGTTTTCAAGTGATTCTAGCATAAAATGTATACGACTAGCAACAGCTTACCTAATTCTGAGAAATCAGCAAATCAAATAAATAAAAAAGCAGTCTTTGTACCAAATTGTAGTTTCTAACAAGGCTACCTACTGCGGGTTACGTGCCCGCTCATTAAGCTTTTAAAGCTGGGCTTCACTAATGCCACTTGAAGGGGGGTGGGCCGCTCTCAAGCCAAATATGGGACAATGCTCTCCTTAAGCTTATTAAGTTTACGTTTCATACAAATGGCTGCTTGAAAAGATTTGTTCATAGATGTGCACAGGGCTTTCAAAATAACAGTCTTCCTACCCGGTAACACAAAAAGGAAAAAAAAGGGCAGGGGAGCCAGTGGCAAGAAATTAGGTTGTTGCTTTTGTTTTGAAATAGGACATTTGGATCTCTTCCTCAAATCTTAAAATGACTTTTAAAAGGTAGTAGGTCTTAAATAAAGCTTGTTGACAAACTAATTCTTGGCTGAATGCAAACGGTCAGCCTGTACCCAGGACTGCAAAACGTAGCCAAGTCTCTCCCACCCCTAGATGCTGGATTTTACGGTTCTTTTCAATCTCATCAGAATTTTGTGATCTTTCTAAGATAAACTTGAAAGAAAACAGGTTGTTTGTTCAAGCTTAAGTTACATTCATGGTGTTAAAGTCGGGGACACACAGTTATTCATCACTTGAGTTGGCTGCAGAGATAAAGCATCCTGGGAGGAGGCTGCAGCATTTCAGCAGCAGAAAATGAACCTCATCTCATGACCCCGTGGAAGGAGGGGGTGGGGAGCAGAGTGCTAACTCAGAAACCGAGGGAAACTCGTAAAACCTCCCTTTCCAATTCCCTCCACTTCCTCCTCTGGGTCCAGGGTTTCACTCAGGACAATGAAAAGAACTGCTTTTATCTCTTATAAATTAAGAGCACCCTTTATATTTTGTGCGTTGACAAAATCAGTGCACCCCCTCCCATGCCATCTTACTACATTTCATCCCATTTATCTTACAAAGACAAGAGTGGGGAAGCTGAATTCTGTTCGCTCAACCACAATTATTTCATACTCCTCCACCGAAGAAAACGTATAGATTTTGAAAATCAGATTGTAATTCAAGATGCTGCCAAGGACATTTAAATGGGAAAATGAACCAACAATCAGAAAAAGGCTCAGATGGGGACTCTTCTGATTCTGGCCCTAAAAGAGGAAGAAGATTTTTTCAACATTCCTCTCTCTCGAGTTGAGGGTTCTGAGCACCAGAGGAAACGCTCCCACACGGCGGCCGTGTTGGCCGGCAAGCTGCCAGTGGTGGGTGGATGTAAGGGGATCTCCTTGTGCACCCAGAGATCTTGATCAGCATGGAAACTCGGCGGAGCCGAGGCCGAAACAATGCGCAGTGTATTTCATGTTGCCCGTTTATTCCACCTCTTTCTCTCTCTCACCGTTGAAGACAAGATTTAAGTGTTTTCAAAGAAACGCAAATAAAGCAGAAGCTAAATAATTAAAGTCTGCTGCTACAGGCCCAAGTGGCAATTATTACCCAGAGAATATTTATGCAGGACTGTCGAAACTTCTTTTGAAATATAGAAAATGTTGTTGCCAGGGATAAATGGAGTACTTTTTAGCACTTTTCAAGAAACTAAATATATATCAGCTCCCCAAACCCTGGGCTGGATCTGCTTATCTGAAACTTAACACTGCTGTTGTTGTAAGGTTTTGTATAACTCACTTCCTGTCTTTATACTTACACAACAGGATATTTAAATAACAAAGACAATGAAGAAGCCAGGCAAAACTATAGCCCTCCTGACATCACGTGTGCATTTCTTCCTTTCCTAATCCCATCTCTATGTGTTCTGAGTTGCAGAAATAATTAGCACACACAAGGACGTCTTTAGACCAGTGATTGCCTGTAACTGCACACAGTGATAGGCAAGGAACCAGTGTTTATCTGGCCTCTTCAAGCTGCAAGGGGCTATTTTCCTCCTAGAGGAAAAGCCACTTGTGGCTGCATCGGATCTGAGGCCCACTGTGACCTCCAGATCAGTTTTCCCATCCTAATGAACAAACAGATGGAGGCACATGTGGATAGATGTTGGATGTCCTCCCGTCCCAAACCCACCAAGACTCTTGCCATAGTTAACAGTTTTTAGATCTTCAACTATATTTTCATTCACTTCTTTAATACATGGCTTAGTTGGTCTTTAATTAGGGAAACCGGTTATTTGGACATGTCTTTTTCCTCTTTTGTATCTAAGGTTAAATATATATGACTTTCGTTTCAAGCTCATTAAGATATAATGTCATTTCAAAGGTACACACTAAAAATACTTCAATTAAAAAAAATCTTTCTCGTTAAAGTGTTCTCTCTGCCTCATGGAGATCATAGTTTCCTGGTTTGGAAATTTAAACTAAAAGCAGTCATCACCATTTGACTACTTCCTTCATTGGAACATGACTGAATGTATGTCATAAATTATTTTACCACAGCTTTCGTCTTGTCATTAGTGCAGACCTATTGCATATAATCAGGTTTTGCATATGAAAGTGCAGGATGAAGTATTTTTCTACTTATTCCCTTTTATTGGGAAAGATGTACTAAGAGCCCCTCTTTCTCTATGTCTGTGTAAATTAAGTCAGCACATAGACAGACATTGTGAGAATCGAAGCTATGCGCCAAAGACTATAATCAATCTGAAAACGAAGAACACAGTTAAACAAAGAAAGCTTAACTCTATAGAAAATTCCAACTTTAAAAAGAATCACAAACGTCTTGCATATGTATTTGTAGATTTAACAGACTTGTATTTCAATCAAGTTATCACATTNAGACATACCAGGGTAAAACACTAATATAATCCATCATACAAGAAAAACACTGATTCACACGTTGTTACATATTAAAAAAATAGCAAATACAATATGTTTTGCTTTCATAATTATGTTTATATTTACATATGCCCTTTTAAATGTGAATCACAGAATTATAATGTGGGTGAATTTATTTAGTTCTGGCTTCTCATTTTTCAGATGAGTTAAGGCCCAGAGAAGTTAAGTGACTCACCAAAGATCACACAGCTAGTCATGGCAAAGTCAGGGCAAGAGGCCATTCCTTCCATCTCTCTCCTTCAGGTGCCAGGCTGTCTCTCTTCACAACTGTGACACTGATCCTTCTCTAAATGGCCAGAAGATCAAGGAAGCAGGGCATACTTGAGAAAAAATTATTTGTAATATAATATGATACCTAGGAAGATACATTGTCTTTCAGGCCATTAAATCCCTTTTTGTGCATAAGAGACCAAGCCCATCGATAATGACCCTGACGTTTTTTTAATAGCGACCTTATTGAGGTACAGTCCACACGTGACGTAACTCACCTATTTAAGCTGTGCATTGCGTGTGCATGCAGCATTTGAAGGTACATTCGGAACATTTTGTCATGTACACGTGGAGTGCAACCGTCACGTCTGTCTGGAACCCACACCTGTTCACCACCCCACACCCGTCAGCATCCCCTCCCCTTTGCTCCCAAGTCCCCCACCCCTGGCGATCCCTCTTCCACTTTCTATGGATTTGCCTATTCCAGACGTTTCTGAGAGTGGAATCGTACACTATATGGCTTTTGGTGCCTGGCCTCCCCCAAGCATCATACGCTGCTCAGAGGAACATCCAGGCTATGGTGTGAATGTCAGCTTCATTCCCTTTTCATGACTGGATAGTGTTCCGTTGTGTTTTTATACCACACACTGTTTATGCATTCACCGATGGCATGCCTTTGACTGTTTCCTCTTTTTGGCTGTTATGAGTAACGACTCTTTGACTGTCCACGTGGAATGACTGGGTCATAGTAACTCTGTGTTTTACCTTTGGAGGGACTGCCTGGCTGTTTTCCAAAGTGACTGCACCGTTTTACATTCCCACCAGCAGTGAGGATTCACCGCATCCTTGTCCACACTTGCTCTTATCTGTCTTTTCATTTTAACTCTCGTGGTGGGTACGACATGGTATCTTGTTGTGGTTTTGATTGGCATTTCCCTAACGTCTCCTGAGGCTGTGCATTTTTTCTTGTGTTTCTTGGTCATTTGCATACTTTCTTTGGATAAGTAGTCATATTCCTTGCCCATTTTTAAATAGGGTTATTGGTCTTTGAATTACGGAGTTGTCAGCCTTCCTTACATATACCATACACAGGTCCCTTATCAGTGTGATACATGATTTACGAATATTTTCTCTCATTCTGTGAGTTCTTTTCACTTTTTTGATAGTGTTTGTTGTCACTGTGGTTGGATCGAATTTGCCTGTTTTCGCTTTTGCATGTGGTGTTATATCTAAGAAGACTGCCCATCCTCAAGTTCATGATGATTTCATATGTGTTTTCTTCTGAGAGTTTTATAGTTTCAGCACTCACATTTATGTCTATGATCCCTTTTGAGTTAATTTTGGGGGATACTTAAGGAAGGAGTCTACCTTCAGTCTTTAGAATGTTCATATCCAATTGTCTCACCACCGTTTGTTGAAAACATCCTAACGTTTTTAATATGAAGCAGAGAAGCATGGTTTTTGGATGATTCCAATAAAATGTTTTTTTCTGTTGCTGTGCCACTCAGCTTCCGGGATCTTAGTTCCCCTTCTTGGGATTGAACTCAGGCCCCAGCAGTGAAAGCACAGAGTCCTAACAGCTGGATGGCCAGTGAATTCCCCCCAACAAAATGGTAAAGGAAAAGAATGTAGATCTGAAGTGGGATCTGCAGTGGCCACACATGATTCATATCCCTTGTAATAAATCTGAGGATATTGCAAAGACAATGTAAAAAAACTTTAATCGGTCTTCTTGGGGAAGGAAATGGCAATCCATTCCCGTGTTCTTGCCTGGAAAATCCCACGGACAGAGGAGCCTGGTGAGCTAAGTCCATGAGGTCACAAAGAGTCAGATAAATTGGTCCTGTTCTTAGTGTTCCTGGAGCCTGTGACTCTGCTGGTGGTGACCTTCCACAGGCAGCTGGTAGAACCCCCACAATGTGGACCCAGCCTCACTTCCATGTTTGATGGCTTCCTTTTCCACATGTGTCCTTCCAAGAAAGGGTCTCATTCTTTCTAGTTCTCAGCCCAAGGCCTCAGAAAGGGATCATGGCTCATCAAGACGTGGCTGGACACTCTCTTGGTATCTGCACTTCAGTGAATGATCTGGGCGGAAAAGAACACGCAGAAGGACTACGTGAACACTTGTCAGTGGTTGAACTTGGAGCATCATGGTAGACACTTGGGGGAGAGAACCTGCCTAAGTCCTCCCAGAAGGAGGTGTAGGTTGGTCCTGACCTGAAGGAGAAACATGATCAGCAATTTCTTTGTACAGAAAAAAAGGCAGGGTTTGGGCGGGTATGTGTACGTTTTTTAAATGGTCAAGCTAACCCGGAGAGTTTTTACTTCAAATTGGTTTTCACTATTAGTCCGCACCCTGGACTTGGTCATTCCCCCAGTGCTTGTGGGCAGCCAAAAAAGGAACTTGTTCTCTTGTTTCACATGGAGACTTTTCCCCAAACAGTCTGGTAGAAGAGATTTTTCCAGGTTGTTGAATGAATCTGTGCATGTTTACATCTTTTGAAGCCAGGGAGCACTGAACATAAGTATTCCACAGCACACTGTGGTGCATCCATAGAGATGGGTTCTGTGTGTATGCCATGACATGGATGATGTCATGATATGTGGTTGAAGTTAAACAGTAAGTGTGGAACTAGATGTGCTACAACATCTCTTTTTTGTAAAATACATATTCATCTTCCTGACCCAGGGATCGAACCTGGGTCTCTCTCACTGCAGGCAGATTCTTTACCATCTGAGCCACCAAGGAAGACCATATATATAGTGAGAGACATATTTGCCTGTTTGTAGTTAATAGGGTTAATCCTGGGCATTGGCATTTGGATAAAGGAGTGGGGTGGGGAGCTAATCTTTTTACTATATATACCTACATGTGTTTGACTATTTTATTTCAAATGAGCACCTCTTATTTCTGTAATTTAAAAATTAAAAATTTTAAGTGAGCCAACCTCATAAAACCATTTAATCTTACGCATTTAAAATAGATCTGGCTTTATTTCCAAATTCTCTTGTAATCACTTATTTATTGAAAGTTGCTACTTATTCTTTAAGCCAAATTTGGTAACTTATGTTCCTTAAAAATTTTTGGAAAATTTTTTTCTTTTGGATTGTTAAGTTTATTGATATAAACACATTAATCTTCTATAATTAAAATTATTTTCATATTTTTTATTCCTAATACTTTGCCAACAAAGGTCCTTCTAGTCATGGCTATGGTTTTTCCA
>SJYQ01000269.1:0-10846 GCA_006410935.1 Redunca redunca | reverse complement strand
ACCTTATGAATTGTGTCATTTTCAACTATGTTTGTTTCTTCACCCTGTGATTTCTGTTAGATATGTGTTAAGTCCTTTAATATAACTGATATTTGTCTATTTTCTTGATATTTCTTAGTGCTTGCTTTATAGTGTTAGGTATCTAAATATCCATGACTTTAATCTTCTTGTAACTTTTACCAGTTTGAACTCTCCCTTTTATTTCTTCTCATCATAAATTCTATTTTATCTGCTGTTTCTATTATTACATTTAATTCATTTTTATTAATACTTGCTGGATGTCCATTCTTTCATACTTCTTGTTTTAATAGTTGTCTCTCATGAATAGCATATAACTAGATCTTAGACTCTCACTTCTCATTTATTTTCAACCTTAATATAAACTCTTTTTACTCTGTGTATTTTCTGTTTATCATGATTTCTCCAAATTTCTGTCAGTTTTGAGCAAATTTTCCTCATTTTGATTCCTTTTCAAGTTGTTACTCCTAAAGTTTGAACACATATATGAATGCTTCTTTTTTCTGTCCAACACAAACAAAAATCTTAACATGTTTTTTCCTTTCTTTTTTGCCACGCTGCCTGGCTTGCAAGAGCTTAGTTCCTCAACCAGCGACTGAACCTGAGCCCCGGCAGTGAGAGCAACGAGTCCTAACCCTCGACTGCCAGGGTACTCCCAGCAAGTTTTTAAAAATCTGTCTCCCCTGGTCTTGACATTTGGGGAGATTCTTATTCCAGAAAGGTTTTCATATATTTTTTACAACTTAATGTAGTAACATGTTTTATTTCTGGTTTCTTTAGGTATCCCTGCTTCTCTCTCTTGTCTTCTTTTAAACTTTTTTTTTTTTTAATTTCCTGTAGTCTGTGGTTCAGAAGAATCCAGGCCCTGAGGTTGGCCAAAGCTTGGTGAGAGGAAAACATACAGGTCCAGTTCTACGTTTTGCGGGGATTTTCATTAGGACGCAGCAGGGACATCCACAGAATGAGGTGCAAAGTCAGGAGTGAGCGTCAGGATGGGTCTCAGGCCCGAAGGACAGAAGGACAGACTCTGGGGCGGGTGGCCCCGCAGCCAGGACGTGCAGGGCCTCGGGACGGGCCTTTGGAGAAGCGGTCCCGGGGCGTGGGGCGCAGGGCGGCCGGCGGAGCCCACGCAGGCGCTGCGCGGGCCGCGTCCCCGGGCCGGCGCGCTGGGAGCCGACGGCGGGGTTCCAGAAGCCTGGTGCCTTGCGTGTCCTCAGCCTCCGGAGCCCTGTCGTCACTTCTTCCGACACCTCTGCGTCCCGTCAGACACACTCATCAGGACCTCAGAGATAGAGAGACCTCGGCCTGGACCCCAGCGCCCTTCCACGGAGGGTCTCACCGCCAGCCTCTGCCAGGCCTCTGCATCCGAGGGCAGCGCGGTCTGACCCCTTCGGCCCTTCTCTCTTCCCCAGGCGGCCTCTTGCGCCCCCAGACAGCACTCCGCAGGCCTTCCTCTCTCCTTTCCAGTGTCCTTTCTGCACCCCCATCTTCTCCTCAACCTCGGGATTTTGATTTTCAAGTTTGGTGAGCACTTAGCTCTTACTGGGTTTCTCTGCCACTAAACCTCCCTTCTCACTGGATCAGTCATCTTTAGGAACATATCTGATGGTGTCCTTCTGCGGTTGAAAGTGCTTTGGTGGCCGCCCGGTGCCCTGAAGGCCACCTTCCTTCTGCAGTCCCCATGACCCGGGCCTTTGCAGTGTACACGTGGTTTTCCTGGTGGTGTGTGTATTTAAAGTCAGCTGTTCCTTGTGTTCCACTAGTCTCTTAAACTTTGTTGAATATCATCCTTTTTTTTTTCTTTTCTTTTTTGAAGAGTGATCAGGTTATTATCATGCGAGGCATTGACACTGGCGGAGAGTTGACTCTTACCAGGAATTATTCCAAATTTGCAGCTCGTCACTGACTGCCGTATTTTGCAAGAAAATCTTGTCTAGAGAAAGAATCAGCACTCTTTATTAAAATTTCTCTGTGTCCAGTTTAGAAACTATAGAGAATATGACAAGGACATGTGTGCCCAGTTACTCATGTCATGTCTCTTTGCAGCCCCATGGACTGTAGTCCACCAGGCTCCTCTGTCCAAGGTTTTTTTTTTTTTTTTAAGGCAAGAATACTGGAGTGGGTTGCCATTTCCTTTTCCAGGGGATCTTCCTGACCCCTCCTGCATCAAACCCATCTCCTGCATTGCCGGTAGGATTCAGTCACCTGGGAAGCCCAGAACAAGGATATTATTTTGTCTTAAACTTTCACAACAGGGCAGAGCAACACAACTGGAGGAAAATCTTTCCTGTGTACACGGGACAAATGGATTTTAAGAGCTCTACTCCTAGACACACGATTCTTAAACACATTATATGAATTCAAGACAATTCTGCTTCTGAATGACGGCACCACAAATAATCACAAGCACTTTGCTGTGAGTTTTCAACTTTTAAAGGAGTTAGTAGTTGTGAGTCATTTCACTTTGCACTGTGACCAGAATTAAACTAAATAAACTTTACAAAATGTAGCATGTGTAATTATTGTAATTCCATAGACAACCTCTCTATTCTACTTCAGAAGGAATATGATGGTCTTCTGTTCTGATTGCAGCTGGTGTGGGGACCACAGACTCAAAACAGCAACATGCCTTGGTCGCTGGAAGATTAGACATCCCACAATAAACACTCATTTTTTTCCACTTGTGAAAAATCATCTATAATTCATGGTTCCTACCTTCTTGTCTATGGCATTCTCTACCTGTTAACTCTTGAGTTCGAAGGTAGGTATCTCCACACACGAAAGAGAGCAGTTATGAGGTTTTAATGACTCCATTTGAACATGGACAAGACTAATACATACAAAATTCCTATCACATTTTGGAAATAAGTGTTTCGTGCAGTGTTTATTGAGCAAAAATTTTGTTTTTACTTGGTTTCTATATTTTTTCTCTGAGTATTAGATAACCAAACTTTTTACAGTCCCTTGTGTAGATGTTCAGTGTTTATTCCCTGTTGGTTAATTAAGACTAAACTAGTACTCAAATGAGTAAGTCGTGTGTTCACACCATCATCTTACCTGTAATTTTGTACAGCAAGGAATGGTGAAGTCAGGCAGCACAATGATGTGTCACGGCGCAGAGAGACATTGATTCCATTATAGCTTCTTCCAGTGCAGACCTGAATTTTCAGAATCCTTTGGTGTTTTTGGGATTGAAAGAAAATTTCATCAAATGTTCATTTGGAGGTAACTGTAAGCACATCTTTGCATTCAAAAATAAGATAAAAATATAAGATGAAATTTAACAGTTATTTACATAATACTTTACAGATACAGGTATTTTTTTTTTCCATTAGACTTTTTTTGTATTGTTCTAAAGAAATGTCTTTTACCATGAGAAATATTGCTAAAACCATGTTTTAGTGATGTGTCCTAAAGAACAGAAGGCCTAGGAAGTTTACGATCAGTTTGCCTAAAAAAGTTATTTCTGTGCTTCAATCTAGAAAACCCCAACATAAACAACTAGATAAGCTCAATTGCAAAAATAAACTCAAAAAAGTGTAGGGGAGGGGTTGAAAAGTGTAATATTGTTTTCCGCCCAGTAAATGTGGAATAACTTATTTTTTTAAAAAAAAGACATGACATAGAGAAAACCGTTTCATTTTTAAGGACTGCTTTATTTCTACCCCCACCCCACTTTACTGAAGTATGATAAAGTCGAGTGAAAAAGAGAAAGCCACAAGCCGCTGTCTGTTGGCCCACTTTGGCTGCACAACGGGGAGACCCCGCTGAATGGCTGCCCCTCCTCTCTGAATTTCCTTGCTTTTGTAAATTTGTCAGTCTGTCCATGAACCTTGTTTGCACAGAGTTTGGTACTTAATGGATGATTGTATTGTATTGTAACTCACAGTGTAACACATCTTTTCTGTATTTATTTTAAATAAAGGCTTTCTAGAAACCAAAGGGCTTAAGCTGTAGGAAATAAAGAAGAAAGTGTGTGTCGTGTTACTCAAATGCCCCAGAAGTTTCTGCCAACCCAGGACCATGGGGAGGCCTGGCCGGTGGCAGGAGGCAGAGCTGGGTAGTTCGGAGTTAGCCAGGGAGAAGCCAGTGCTGACAAGTTCTGCAGCCAGAGGGTCTGTGGCCCCAGGGAGTCTGAGTTCGGCCCAGGGACCTGGGCAGGGAGCCTGGTGGGGGTGGAGCCTACATTTCCCAGCAAGTGGAAAACCTCTGTTTCTTAAACATTTGCAGTTTAGGGTTTAAATCCAAGATTCGGCTAGGCTCGACTATACCAGTGGAATTTTACGAAGACAAACAGTGTTTGACAATCAATGAGGGTGGGGTTACTAGATGCAAAACTACACATACAGAATGGATAACTAACAAGGCCCTACTGCATAGCACAGGGAGCTATACCCAATATTCCGGGATAAAATATAATGGAAAATATGATGAAAAAGAATATATAAACACACATATATATGTGTGTGCTCGGTCGCTCAGTCATGTCCGACTCTTTGCAATCCCATGGACTGCAGCCTGCCAGGCTCCCCTGTCCATGGGGTTTTCCAGGCAAGACTACTGGAGTGGGTTGCCTTTTCCTTCTCAAGGGCATTTTCCTGTTTCAGGGATGAAACCCAAGTCTCCTGCATCTCCTGCATTGGCAGGTGGATTCTTTATCACTGAGCCATATAAAACTGAATCACTTTGCTGTACCGCAGAAATTAACACAACACTGCAAATGAACTGTACTTCAACAACAATAACAAATAAACAAAATGACTTGGACAGTTGAAAAAAAAAAGGGAAAATCAATGAGGAAAAATCAAATGGGTCTAGAAATGATCCCCTTTCCAAGAGTACTAATACAGTTTAGGATAACATTTCTGATGTCTTCAGCTATTTTAAAACAATGTATTAAAGGAATGTATACTTTTATAATGTTGATTACATCAGCAGCTATATGATGAGGAAGAACATGCATATTCAGAAAAGAACTTATATTTGTCCACGTGAACACACTATCAAAACAATTTCAAGTGATCACACATTTTTCTTGTTCCTGATAACTTGAAGTGGAATTCCTACTTTGTATATCAGGTAATTCATGTAAATTCTTCCTAAATTATAGGTTGGTAGTCTCACCTCCAAAATACAGTGAGGAACACTGTACGGATGTCTTTTTGGTTTGGTAAAACTATTGTTGGGAATGCAGTCCATTACAGACTAAAGTCTCTTCTTTTTGAGAGAGTGTAGGAGAAATTTCACTTAGATACGAGTATTAGGACATAATGTTTTTTTGGTGGAAAAATGGACTTCTCATTTTTTAGATCGTGCAAATCTTGTGAAGAAGAGTATCCCCTCTTTGTGTTGGGTCTAGGAAGCTGCACCTTAGAATCCTCTGTGAAGTCGATGAAGCCATGTGCTCTGGTTGGTGGGTGGGTTAGTGATGCTCTCCCTGGGCTCGTCAGCCCTCCCAGCTGGGTGGGGTCATCAACTCTGAACTCGAGCATCCGTGAAATGGGACGATAGTGGCGCCTACCTCGTGGGGCTCTTGTGAGGATTAAAAGACATAAAATGTAAGTTCCTATATAGGAAATATTCTATTTAAATAAGCACCTAGTCTAGTACTTGGCTTAGAGTAAGGAATGTGGAATGAACGAGGGAAGGCAGGCACTACTGTGATAAACCAGAATTTAAAAACTGTCTAACTTCTGTCATCATGCGCTTTCAATGATGACGGCCTACCTGAAATATTTTTAAAATGCTTAATTGTATAAGCTGTCTCAGCGATCTGACACGACTCCCCCAAATCCCCACTTGACCCAATCACCAGGATGCTGCTGTGAAGAACAAAAGCTTTTTGGTGGCTCAGTGAGTACAAGTTAGTGATTCAATGAGATTCAACCACTTGTTTCTCTCAAAAATGTCATCTTGGCCCCCAGGTTAAAATGAATGCCATGGCTTCTCTATCTACTGGGGGGCATACCAAAACACCTCCGTATGCCCTAGAACTGAATATGGGCTCACAGCCGGGCCCCAAGGCCTCCAAGACACACAGGAGCCCTGGTTCCAACCCCAGAAAGACAGATCCTCTTAACCAGTGGTTTTCCTTCAAGCCAGAAGCCTGGCTGCTTTCATGAACTCATCGCAGGTGCCTGGTATATCAACTTCACTGTTCGTTTTTATTGGTTTTAATTTTTAATTTTCTGAATTTTAATATGCTTCCTCCATTTTAAGGGGGACATAGCCTGGTTATAAGTCATCAGTCAACCATGAAAATACTAACCATCGAGTAGTTAACTTCAACTTAGCCTCAGGTTTGCTTTGTGTAGTTTCTGCTGCATGGGTTTGCGTTTGGTAAGAAGATGCAGCTTCCTTTCGTATTTCTCTTGAAACTTCTAAGGAGGCAAAGACAAGCAAAGACAGCCAGATAAGAGAAGATACATTTTCGCGCATGGTTTTTGTTGAGATTATAGTCACTTGGTTAATCAGTTTATTTGGCCAAGCTCTTGCCCACCTGCATATATAAACACTACATTTGTTACAGAGAGGGCGGAATTGCACCTACTTGCATGCCACTGTATGGATGGGCCTTGAGGATGCCATGCTCAAGGAGATAAGCCTGACACAGAAGGGCAGATAGTGTGGGACCCACTGACAGGAGGTTCCCTGGAGGAGTCGAATTCATAGACACAGAAAGGAGAAGGGTGCCGGCCCGGGCTGCAGGGAGGGGAGTGGGGAGTGGCTGACGGGGACAGAGTTTCAGTTTTAAAAGATAAAGAATGTTCTGGAGATGGATGGTGGTTGTTCAACACTGCGAATGTACTTAATGCTTTTGAATCGAATGCCTAAAAATAGACATAGCAAAATTTTATGTCTGTTTTATGTAATAAAAAGCCACTAAAAAAAATTGTACCCAGCTCTCATCAACAAAATGTCTTGACTTGTTAATTATGACATTGACTCATCCATATCCTGACAACTCCTTTTCTTACCGTGCTGATTCTAATACCATCGACCACGTAAATGCCGAATTCTGCTTTCCTTCAAACCGTACTCTGTGAGGTGCCCGATGAGACCTCAGGCAAAGGTTTCTGAGCATTTGTTTCCACCTTGGTCTCTTTACAAGTGCATCTGACAACCCACCAAAGAGATGTCGCAGCTTCCCGTATTTTATTTTCAGTTCTCTTAGAAAAGTTTGCATCAACGTGCACATGCAATCAGTGATGCATGGGGAAACATGATGAGATTTGGGGGCAGAGAAAGTCAATGGTTTTGCTGTTGCACGAACATCTGGTGTTAATAACAACCTCTCTGTTAAGTCATTACCATACGGTGGGGATTATAACAAGAGGTGCCGAGGATTTTTCCCAAGAAGGGGTCCTCCCTGAACTTGTCTTTCCTTCAGTGAAGACTGCTCTGTGGCCTACTTCCTCTCCTTCCATGAAGACATGCTGTCACAAACCACATCTGGGGAATTCTCTATCAGCTCTGCTGCAGCCAGCTGTAGCCGAGACCCTTCGATTAAAATTGAAATGAGGAGCAGTTCTGCGGGCCCTCCACCTGCTGGGAATTCCTGATGGAGTCATCCCAAACTGCAGACTGTGAGACAACATGCCTGTGGATCCTTGCGACTGAGAGTGTATTTGCCATGATGCTTTAGCCTCCACTGTGGATCTGCATGAACACTGTGACTGAAAGTTATTAACGACATCTGTGTCGTTAACCAAAATAGGTGCCCAAAGTAAAAGAGAACCCATGTTGCAATAAGAATAGGATTAGGGGGTCATCGTGGAGTTTTCCTCTGAGCAGGAAGCCAGGACAGATTGTTTAAATAGCTGATTCCCTGGGAAGGCTAGGGTTTCTGGCGTGGGGGAAGATAAGGAAGGCTTTCTCTGTACTCGCATCTGGGTCCATTTTGCACAGATCTGGAAGAGATGACTGGCTGATTATCAAACTATTGAGAAATTCAGGTAGGCACCTTAAAAAGGTGGCTTCAGGCTCAGATACCACGGAGAGATGAAGAAATTGTCCCAAAAGTCTTTCAAACAACATGCAGGTTTCCACCATGACCAACTAAGCCCAGACAGACTGACCCCAGATTCTTAAAGTTACACAAAAGATGGTTCCAGAGGAAGCAGCTCAGTGAGAAGCTGGGAGAACCTGGGCAAGGATCACATCAGAGATAATGGTGTGTGTGTGTGTCTGTGTGTGTTTAGGAGAAATGTATAGTGTCTATTTCACTACTACAGTATTCATCACCTTCCAGAGAATTAAAATTTAAGAACAATTGAAATCATTTCCAACACCAAGATGAAAAATACTCTGTCGGTTAGGTTCAGATTCCAGCAGGCTGAAACCATTTTGTAAGGACTATTTAGAATATAATCACAACTTCGCCTGCCATCAGGGCACGGGATCACCATATGCTGAATTCCATATGAACCACTCATGCTGATGGGCTGTTTTCTCTTCCTCCATAATCTAAACACAGAGCTGTAATCTCTGAGTCCCCAGGTTCTACGAAAGGGAAAGATTTCAGGAAAAAACAGCAAGTTAAGATTGCACTAATGTGTTCCACTTATACGTGAAATTGTTACCTACTCCAAACAGTATAAAAGCAGGCAGCATATGTACTGTTCTTAAAACAGCCTTTATTGAAGATTACTGGTTGACAATTTATATCAAATATATCTCTAATCCACTCTGAAATCTGTAAAGTTAAGTCAGTTCAGAGAGCTAAACGTTATTCTTGGTCTTAGGTACACAATGTCACTCTCCTTTCTCAGATATAATTTAGAAAATCCCAAGAAATTCACGCAGAGACTTAACATTAAATATTCATTAATAAGTAGTGCACTTAAATTTTTGAGCATGCATATTTAATAAATATTTTTAGTGTGTCTTAGATTTTATACTATAGTTTAGACAGTTTCACTTCCAGCTTTCAGACAAACAAGGCCTTTTAGAAGATTCTCTTTTTTTGTATCTGTTTGTTTTTCACTTTTAACTATTTAGCGGAGTCTCTTAGGAACCTTTCCGATCTAAATGTCCAACAATCACACACTACTGCCTGACTTGGGCAGACAAGCAATTAAACATTGTTTCATTAAAATGCCATTTTCCTTAGCTTGAAGGAACAGAGCCCCACATCCTGTACAAATAACTCATTGGACAATAACAAGAGAAAATAAGTATTTTTCTCCATCTATTTCACTAACCAGAATTCTTGTTTGTTATAAAATTATAAATAACCAATATATATCCAAACATTAGTCCATTCAACTTGCTGACTTCTTTCCATCCCAATAGTCTAATTTACTTAGACACTCCAAAATGAAACTTCTCTTGGAGGATTTCAGGGAGTTACAGAAACAGTGTTCTTAATCTTTGATGGGGACTTTAAATACTTGAAGATATTAAACAGGTGACATTTTGACAACGATAAGTATGTTACAGAAGTGGTATGAGAACTCAGATATTTTGTTTTTATGCCATGTTTTAAAATCGTGTGTTGACAAACGAACAGTGCTGTAAACACGCTGGGGAATGGCGATCTCAACAGTAACAAAACCGTCCTGGCCCTCAAGCTGCCATTTTCCAGGATGTACCTCCTGCCTCTCAAGTTACATTCTCAGATTCTGCATGCATTGTAAAGAAGCTGGTAGAAAGGAAACCTCTTAAAAGCACAGTATCAATATTATTGCAAAATCCGCGTGGCCCTGAGTGAAATCATATGTGGGTGATAAGCGGGTGAGAGAAAGAAGGCAAGTCAGGAAAATCACAATTTTATGAGGAGGAGTGCGGAAGGTTTGCTCACTGACTGTTGGTCGAACTTGTCAGTTTTCCACACATGGAAGTTATTATTGCAATACTGTTGTCTTAAACAGACCCAAGGATTTTCACCATGGACTCACATCCATTTCAAAATACTAAAAAATTTAAAGCTTCCAGTATGCAAATTCTAATGTCTTTGGGTGTCCACAAATATATATGTGTGACAGTATGTCTCTATATGTATGACATTAATATCCATGTCATCAGTTGCAATGAGTCACTCTTTTATTTGTGCCTGTTTACTCTGCATGATAAAGAATGGTGGGCACTCAGTACTTTTTTGTGAATCGGACTTAAATCTGATCAAGAATACATCGCACTTAGGCATTCCGGCTGAAAGCAGTAAGAATTGTCAACGACCTTCGCCAAGCCCGCTCTCGGAGTTAGTGCAAATCGTTAATCATATTTTATAAACAGGGATCCTTCTCTCGAAGTTTCTCAGCCCTCTTGCTCCCTCCCTGTCTCTCCCCCCGGCCCCAGCCCCTTCCTGCGTGGAAACACACGCACATGCACACACATCATACATGCATGCAGGCTGCACTCACATTGCACACATGCAGAATGGCCCCTGGCTGAGCGTAGAGCTTTGCAGGCACAAGCCCCTCCCTTGGCGCTCGTCCGGAGTAGTTTCTGTTGCAAATGCCCTAAGTTGGAGAGGGCCCCGAGCTGCAGCAGCCGGTTACGTTCGCGAACGTTAGGCGCCGAGAGAAATGCCACGGCGGAAGGTAACGCCTGGACTGAGGCGCGGCCTCCCCGAGAGCGCAGTTCGGGTCCTGGATGGAACCCATGTCCACCGCGGATCGTCACGAGGCCAGCGGAACACTGCTCGAAGCCCGGTGGGCGAGGGCTGCCTTACCCCGCGCCCAGATCTACGTCACCGCGGGCTCGGGGTGGGGGGCTCCGGCTCCCAGAGCCTCCCCCGGCCTCCTCCCCGCCTTCCCCTCATCTGCCGGCTCCCGCCCCTTCTCCTTCTGCACCACCCCCTCCCCCCACCCCATGGACGCTTTCT
>SJYQ01000268.1:175213-188252 GCA_006410935.1 Redunca redunca | reverse complement strand
CAGAAAACAAAGATCATGGCATCCAGTCCCATCACTTCATGGGAAATAGATGGGGAACCAGTGGAAACAGTGTCAGACTTTATTTTTTGGGGCTCCAAGATCACTGCAGATGGTGACTGCAGCCATGAAATTAAAAGACGCTTACTCCTTGGAAGAAAAGCTACGACCAACCTAGATAGCATGTTCAAAAGCAGAGACATTACTTTGCTGACTAAGGTCAGTCTAGTCAAGGCTATGGTTTTCCCAGCAGTCATGTACGGATGTGAGAGTTGGACTGTGAAGAAGGCTGAGCGCCGAAGAATTGATGCGTTTGAACTGCGGTGTTGGAGAAGACTCTTGAGAGTCCCTTGGACTGCAAGGAGATCCAACCAGTCCATTCTGAAGGAGATCAACCCTGGGATTTCTTTGGAAGGAATGACGCTAAAGCTGAAACTCCGGTACTTTGGCCACCTCATGTGAAGAGTTGACTCATTGGAAAAGACTCTGATGCTGGGAGGGGTTGGGGGCAGGAGAAGAAGGGGATGACAGAGGATGAGATGGCTGGATGGCATCACGGACTCGATGGACATGAGTCTGAGTGAACTCCGGAGCGTGCTGCGATTCATGGGGTCGCAAAGAGTCGGACACGACTGAGCGGCTGAACTGAACTGAACTGAATATTGCATATTACTACACCAGCAACAGAAACTTCAAAACTGGAAACTGTCTAACCAAGGTCACTTCTGTTTGATTGTACCTCACCAGCCTAGCAAGAACTGCACTTCAAAGGACTTCCGATACGCACGACGATTCCCTGCATAAAACTGCAGCAAACTGAGATTTATGAGACCTAAACTTTTCTGCCATCCACCTAAAAAGAATGCAGAGAAATGCTAGTAAAGATGATCCAAGAACTCGGAAAAAGAATGGAGGCATGCATCGAGAAAATGCAGGAAGTGTTTAAGGACCCAGAAAAACTAAAGGACAAATAAACACTGATGAACAAAACAAAAACTGAAATGAAAAATACAAGGATGAGTAAATAGGATAACTGAGGCAGAAGAATAAACAGGCGGGCTGGAAGACAGGCCGGAGGGAAGAGCAGAAAAAAAAGATAGAGGGCAGTGTCAGGATATACTTAAAGTGACAAAAGGCAAAAAACCTACAACCAAGATGATGGTCCCTAGCAAGGCTCTCATTCAGATTTGGCAGAGAAATCAAAAGGTTTACAGACAAGGAAAAGCTAGGAGAATTCAGCCGGAGAAGGCACCCCACTCCAGTACTCTTGCCGGAAAATCCCATGGACGGAGGAGCCTGGTGGGCTGCCGTCCATGGGGTCGCAAAGAGTCGACTGAGCGACTTCACTTTCACTTTTCACTTTCATGCACTGGAGAAGGAAATGGCAACCCACTCCAGTGTTCTTGCCTGGAGAACCCCAGGGACGGGGGAGCCTGGTGGGTCTATGGGGTCGCACAGAATTGGACACGACTGAAGTGACTTAGCAGCAGCAGCAGCAGGAGAATTCAGCACCACCAAACCAGCCTTATGGCAAATGCCAACGGAGCTTCTCCAGGCAGGAAACAAGAAAAAGATCCACAAAAGCAGATCCAAAACAAGCAAGAAAGTGGTGATAGGAACATATAGATGGATGATTACACTGAATGTAAATGAATTAAATGCTCTAACCCAAAGACACAGACGGGCTGAACGGATTAACCAACAAGACCCAATATATGCTGTCTACAAGAGACTCCCCTGACACTTAGGGGCACATATAGACTTCGAAAGTAAGGGGCTGGAAGAAGGTATTCCATGCAAATAGAAATCAAAAGAAAGCTGCAGTAGCAATACTCATACCAGATAAAATAGATTTTAAAATAAAGACGTGGCAGGAGGCCAGGAAGGCCAGTGCATGGTGACCAAGGGCTCAGTCCCAGAAGACGTATCAATTGCAAGTGTTTATGCACCCAACACAGGAGGCCCTCGATACAGAAGGCGGAGGCAGACAGGCGTCACAGGGCAGGTCAGCAGCAGCGCTCCGTAGGTCCTGAGCACGACCCAGAAATAACAGGGACGACAGCCGACAAGAGCATCACAGACTCACAACTGACTTCTAGATTCTCAGAAAAGTAGAAGCAATATGAGCACAGTCAACAGAGATATAGAGGGAAAAAAATTCAACCCTAACTGCCCAGAGATGAAAGACCGCTGAAGATGAAAAACTCTGGGTTGGATTAACAGTAGATCAAATACTAGGAAAAAAAAATTAGTGAGCAGAAAACACAGTAATAAAAACTATACAAAATGAAAGACAAAAAACTAGCTGAACATCAGTGAGCTGTGGGACAGCCTCAGGCAGATCGCTCTCTCTACACATAGTCTCCCAAAGGGAGGCACGGGTGGGGGGTGCGCTATGGCTGGAGACGAAACAAGCTTCGGGAAATCTAATGGGCAAAAACACACGGAAGTTGATGAACATGAACACAGAGAGCCAAGGCGCGCAAGAGCCCCGAGAGAAACGTGAGGAGCACGCGTCGATTTCTCTGCTGCTGCCGCTGCTGAGTCGCCTCAGTCGTGTCCGACTCTGTGACCCCATACACGGCAGCCCACCAGGCTCCCCCGTCCCTGGGATTCTCCAGGCAAGAACACTGGAGTGGGCTGCCATTTCCTTCTTCAATGCATGAAAGTGAAAAGTGAAAGTGAAGTCGCTCAGCCATGTCCGACTCTTCGCGACCCCATGGACGGCAGCCCACCAGGCTCCTCCATCCATGGGATTTGCCAGGCACGAGCACTGGAGTGGGGTGCCATCGCCTTCTCCAACACGGAAAACTGCTGAGCAGTGAAACAGCGCAGCCCACTGACGCACAGCAACTTACACAAGAGCTGCGCAGAGAGAAAGAGCCAGTCCGCACGAAGCTTACACACATCGCTTGTTGCCGTAGACCCATCACGGTTCCATTAATACAGTGGTTTTGAAATAGCAAAACACACAAAGGGAGAAAAGACTGGTGGTTTCCAGAAGCTGGGGGAGGAGTGGGGACGAGGTGGCTGCGGCTATCAGAGGATGTGCGAGTGAGTCCTGTGATGGAACCGCTGCGTCATGATCCGTACACGCGACAGAATCACAAAGCAGTCGCACCATCAGTGAACGCCACGCGGGCGCGCTCTGCAC
This sequence comes from Redunca redunca, assembly GCA_006410935.1. Lineage (NCBI taxonomy): Eukaryota > Metazoa > Chordata > Mammalia > Artiodactyla > Bovidae > Redunca > Redunca redunca. Next base: position 185,101 of record SJYQ01000268.1, on the reverse strand, counting down.
TAAGGCTGACGTCGGGCTCCGGTCAGGCTGGCGCACAGTGGTCTCGCACGCTGCATTCCGTCAAGGTAAGCGCCGGGTGAAACGGCCCCGCGGGAAGGGTGGATGAAGGGTGCTGCCACCTTGAAGCAGCCCATGTCATACGACACGTGTCATATGGCATACGCATTAGATTGAGGAGATAACCCCGAGGGTGAATTAAGAGATCTTCACAAGACACCAGCATCCGCGGAAGTTCAACTAAAACTGATTTCAGAGGCAAAAGCTAAGACACAATGGGACACATTTTATTTTCATCTTGTTTATAGTTCCTATACCTCCTTTCACAAGCATGAATTTCTTTTACATGCAAAGTAAACAAAGTATAGATTATGAAGAGAAATTCCAGAAATAGGAAGCATGTGCAGAAAAATGCTAACTTTCACACAGTGTAGAAATAGTGTGTAAAACAGTCAACTGTATTTCTATATACAAACAGCAAATAACCAGGAGTCAACATTTCTAAAAATTTCACTTACGATAATACCAAAGAATTTTAAATACTTATGGATATATTTTTACAAACCCACCAAAAAACGGTAAGTTGAGAAAAACCATCAGAAGCTTTTTGTAAAATCTGTCCACACTCTGTGCACTGATCACGACGCCACAAAACGCTGGTGAGTGAATTAAGAAGCAAATAAATGGGGAGATATCCCAGAGGTGGGGATCTGAAAATTCAGTAGTTACAAATCTGAATTCTCCCTGAAACTGATTTACGGGTTTACTGTAACCCCAATCATACACAGGCCTTTTCTTGAAGCGGAAAAGCTGATTCTAAACTTTACGAGCTGATGCGAAGGACCCAGAGGAGCCAAACAGCCTCAGGAGAGAGCAAGCTGGGGGACAGACACTGCCGGGCTTCAGGCCTCAGACAAAGCTCAGAAAAGAGGGCAGCTCAACACGTGCGTGGAGAGAGGCGACACAAGGAGCAGGACAGGATCCAAAACCAGACCCCCACAGAAAGCGGTTAGCTGATTTTCCCCACCTTTTCATACTGTGGCAGAACATACATATAATTACTCCTTAACCAGCTTTTTAAGCTAAAGAAACTTAGGTTCTGGCTGCGCCGGGTCTTAGTCGCAGCAAGTGCGCGTTGCCAGCTGTGGTGTTTGGGCCCACAGCACCGGGCGCAGTAGCTGTGGCTGTGGGCTCAGCTGACTCATGGCCAGTGGAACCCGAGTCCCCAGCCAGAAACTGAACCCGCGGCCCCCGCACTGGAAGGTGGGTTCTTAACCACCCGACCATCAGAGACGTCCCGCGTTGCACGTATCAAGTGCTCATGTCTTTTCAATGCTGAGTAGCACCCCACTCCAGCACTTTTGCCTGGAAAATCCCATGGACAGAGGAGCCTGGTGGGCTGCAGCCCATGGGGTCGCGAAGAGTCGGACTGAGCGACTTCACTTTCACTTTTCCCTTTCATGCATTGGAGAAGGAAATGGCAGCCCACTCCAGTGTTCTTGCCTGGAGAATCCCAGGGACAGGGGAGCCTGGCGGGCTGCCGTCCACTGGGTCGCACAGAGTCGGACACGACTGCAGTGACTTAGCAGCAGCAGTACTTCCTCATACGCATATGCCAAAATTTGTTTATCCATTCACCTATTAACTGACATCTGGTAGGTATCCAAACTTTTGCATTCCAGTCCCCTATAATGAGATCAAACTGCCAACATTCATTGGAAAACAGAAAAAGGAAAGAAATTCCAGAAAAACATCTATTTCTGCTTCATTGACTATGCTAAAGCCTTTGACTATGTGGATTACAACACTGTGGAAAATTCCTGAGGAGATGAGAATACCAGACCACCTTCCCTGTCTCCTGAGAAACCTTATACAGGTCAGGAAGCAGAATTGATGCTTTCGAATTGTGGTGCTGGAGAAGACTCTTGAGAGTCCCTTGGACTGCAAGGCGATCCAACCAGTCCATCCTAAAGGAGATCAACTCTGAATACTCATTGGAAGGACTGATGCTGAAGCTCCAATACTTTGGCCACTTGATGCAAAGATCCAACTCATTGGAAAAGATGCTGAAGCTAGGAAAGATTGAGGGCAAGAGGAGAATAGGGAGACAGAGGATGAGACAGTTGGATGGCATCACCAACTCAATGGACATGAATTTGAGCAAAGTCTAGGAGATAGTGAAGGACAAGGAAGCCTGGCATGCTGTGTCCAAGGGGTCCCAAGGAGTTGGCTATGACTTAGCAACTAAACGACAAGAAGAGGCAACAGTTATCAACAGGCTCGGACACGGAACAATGGATCAGTTCAAAATTTGGGAAGGAGTGCAAGTCTGTATGTTGTCATCCTGCTTACTTAACCTTTATGCAGAGTACATCATACGAAATGCCAGGCTAAACGAATCACAAGCAGGAATCAAGACTGCTGGGAGAGATACCAACAACCTCAGATATGCAGAGGATACCACTCGAATGGCAGAACATGAAGAACAAAAGAGCCTCTTAATGAGGGTGAAAGAGGAGCGTGAAAAAGCTGGCTTAAAATTCAACATTCAAAAAACTAACTAAGATCATGGCATTAGGTCCCATTGCTTCATGGCAAACATTAATAAAAGGGGAAAAAGTGGAAACAGTGACAGATTTTATTTTTTTGGGCTCCAAAGTCACTGTGGATGGTGACCACACCCACAAAATTAAAAGATGGTCCCTCTTGGAAAGAAAGGTATGACAAACCTAGAAAGCGTATTAAAAAGCAGAGACATTACTCTGTCAACAAAGGTCCATATAGTCAAAGCTATGGTTTTTCCAGTAGTCATGTACAGATGTGAGAACTGGACCATAAAGAAAGCTGAGTGCCAAAGAACTGATACTTACAAATTGTGGTGCTGGAAGACTCTTGAGAGTCCCTTGTACTATAAGGAGATCAAACCAGTCAATCCTAAAGGACATCAACCCTGAATATTCACTGGAAGGATTGATGCTCAAACTGAAGCTCCAGTACTTTGATGCCAAGCGACAACTCACTGGAAAAGACCTTGATGTTGGCAAAGATTGAGGGTAGGAGGAGAAGGGGGTGACAGAGGATGAGATGGTTGGATGGCATCATCAACTCAATGGACATGAATTTCAGCAAACTTCGGGAGATGGTGGAGGACAGAGGAGCCTGGGGTGCTTCAGTCCATGGGGCCGTGGAGTCAGGCATGACAGCAGCTGGACAGGTGTCCAGAGCTTAGCTGTCAGGACAGGGCGCGGCGAGCATGATCCTGTGAGTCGAGTGCAGACAGCAGCCCGCACTTCTCTTGGAAAATCCAGGAGGGCAGGCCTGAACCACACGACAGGCTCACGCCAAACTCTGAGGGAGTGCCAGGCCGTTTTCCAAAGTGGCCGCTACCTCACACGCCCACTGGTGCCTTGAGCCCCCGTCGCCCCATGTTTCCGCCAGCCCTGGGGGTAGGCAGCCTTTCCGGGTCCTGGCACAGCAGGGAGAGTGCTGCCACACCTCCCCGTGGCTGCACCCCCCCTTTCCTCGATGGCTGCACCCCCCTTTCCTCGATGGCTGCACCCCCCTTTCCTCGATGGCTGCAGGCACGCTGGGCACTTTCTCGTGTGTTTATTTTGCCACCTGTGCGTCTTCTGTTGGTGAAGTGTCTTTCAACTGTTTGATGTGTTTCTGGGGAACTGGGTTTCCTCACTGAGTTTTAGGAACTAGACTTAAGTACTAGACTTATGTACTAGAGTTAAGACCTTTAACTGGCGTATGTTTTACAAAATTCTGCTTCTAGTCTGTGGTCTGACTTCTCATTTTCTTAATAGTGTCTCAAAGAGCACAGCTGGGGTGGGTTGGGGTTGGGTGCTGAGGCTCGGGAGGTCAGGCCTGGGGGCAGCACTGGGTTGTGCGGGAAGCCAGCCTGAGGTGCTAGGGTGTGCTTGCCACAACCGAGGGGGTCTGGGAGGGGCCTGGGCCCGCCAGGGAGGCGAGGCGCCGATGGGGGCGGGCTGTCACGGCCCCCTGCGTTCCCGGGTGGCAGGGCGCCACCCGCCTGGGCTCCAGGGGCAGGCGCAGGCTGCCACCGTAGCCTCCAGGGCGCTGCAGCTGAGGGTCCTGGGAGCGGGGGCAGGTCACCACCCCACCGTCTGGGAGCCTGCACGGCCTGCCACTGGCCAGGGTCCTTGGCCAATGCCCCCAGGCAAGGGCGTGGCCCGCTGCTGCGCCCGAGGGCCCCACAGCCCAGTGCCAAGCCCTGCACCCGCTCCCCAGGAGCGCACGGGAGCCTGCACACCCCGCCCAAGAGGCAGCAGCAGCCATCACACGCTAAGCGAAAGGCGGCAGCACCCAAACCGGAAGCAGCCCCCACGCCAGAAGACACGGACCCACACGCGCCGCCCAGGGTCACTCCCTCCAGGACTGCAGCAGGTTAGCTGTTCCTCCTAAACCCACAGGCCCGGAGAAATACGAGCAAAGCGAAGAAGGAAAGGGAGCACGCTCAGGTAGAAGGCCAAGAAAATCCCCGCAGGAGCCACAAGAAGGGCCTCTTCCTGGTGGCTCAGAGGGTGAAGCGTCTGCCTCCAGTGTGGGAGGCCCGGGTTCGGTCCCTGGGTCGGGAAGATCCCCTGGAGAAGGAAATGGCAACCCCACTCCAGTACTCTGGCCTGGAGAGTCCCATGGACGGAGGAGCCTGGTGGGCTACAGTCCACGGGGTCGCAAAGAGTCGGGCAGGACTGAGCGACCTCACTCACTCGCTCCAGTCTAACTAACAGACACTGGTTTCAAACAAGGAGCTAAGGAGACTACTGAGGGAATTACAAAAGACGACCAGCAGACAAGCAGGCCAGCGCAGAGAGGGACTGGGGTCATGAGGAGGAGGCAGACAGATTAGAAAGTTCATCTACTGAGACGGAGACTGAGGCCAAGGCTATAAACAGCACGAATGATGCATTACGAAGAGTAAGTGACCTGGAGGGTGGACGAGCGGAAACTACCCAACAATCCAAACAGAAAGTCAGCCGGGGAAAAGGCATGTGAGAGACCGCTGGACAATGAAAAGCGGGCCACTCCATGCATAACGGGGCTCCAAAAGGAGAGGAGAGAGCAAAGGGGATCGAAATGTACCTGAAGAAATTATGGCTGAAACTTTCTGAAAGCTAAAGAAGGAAACAGGTGTCTAGGCACAGGAAGATAAACCCAAACAAACCTACGCCAAGACATAATAAAAGTGACCCAAGTGACAGATAAGGGGAGGATTCTAAAGGCAGAGAGAGAGAAGCAGCTCTTTACAAGGGAGCCCCCACGGGGCCAGCAGCTGATTTCTCCACAGAAGCACTGCAGGCAAGAAGTGGGTGGCAAAACAGACTCGAAAGAGAAAAACCTGCAGCCCAGAGTAATCTATCCGGCAAGATTATCATTTGGAAGAGGAGAAATAAAGAATTTCTTAGACAAGCAGAAACCAAAAGAAGACAGCGACACTAAACCGTCCTAAAAGAGGTATCCAAGGGCCTTCTCTAGACGGAGAAGCAGCAGGAAGAAAGAGGAGGAGGTCACAGAGGAAAAGAGGCCACTTAAAGCAGCCAGAGCACGGATAAAAATCACCTACTTGTGAAAGCGATGATAAACACAATGGACGGCAAAAGGAAAAACACGAAGATGTAAAAACGGACTCCAAATCTTAAAATGTGAGAAAGCAAAGTAAGGAACTGCACTTTTTAAAAGAACGTGTTTGAACCTATGTGGCTATCAGTCTAAAGCAAGCAGATGAAGGAAGGGGCTGACACAGGAGACACACGGCAACCACGGAGCGAGACACGCAGCAGCGCCACAAAACCCGGAAGGAGGAGCACGGGAACCACCCCCAGGAGGAGAGGGAGGCGGAACCAACCGCGCAGTGAGGGCTGAAACGGCAGTGAGGACACAGGCATCGGCAGCCACCTGAAGGGACTGGGTGCCTCCTTCTCAAGATACAGAGGGGCAGCCTGCATGAAAAGCAGAAGCTTGCAGCGTGCTGCCCACGNTGGGTGCTGAGGCTCGGGAGGTCAGGCCTGGGGGCAGCACTGGGTTGTGCGGGAAGCCAGCCTGAGGTGCTAGGGTGTGCTTGCCACAACCGAGGGGGTCTGGGAGGGGCCTGGGCCCGCCAGGGAGGCGAGGCGCCGATGGGGGTGGGCTGTCACGGCCCCCTGCGTTCCCGGGTGGCAGGGTGCCACCCGCCTGGGCTCCAGGGGCAGGCGCAGGCTGCCACCGTAGCCTCCAGGGCACTGCAGCCGAGGGTCCTGGGAGTGGGGGCAGGTCACCACCCCACCGTCTGGGAGCCTGCACGGCCTGCCACTGGCCAGGGTCCTGGGCCAATGCCCCCAGGCAAGGGCGTGGCCCGCTGCTGCGCCCGAGGGCCCCACAGCCCAGTGCCAAGCCCTGCGCCCGCTCCCCAGGAGCGCACGGGAGCCTGCACACCCCGCCCAAGAGGCAGCAGCAGCCATCACACGCTAAGCGAAAGGCGGTAGCACCCAAACCGGAAGCAGCCCCGACGCCAGAAGACACGGACCCACACGCGCCGCCCAGGGTCACTCCCTCCAGGACTGCAGCAGGTTAGCTGTTCCTCCTAAACCCACAGGCCCGGAGAAATACGAGCAAAGCGAAGAAGGAAAGGGAGCACGCTCAGGTAGAAGGCCAAGAAAATCCCCGCAGGAGCCACAAGAAGGGCCTCTTCCTGGTGGCTCAGAGGGTGAAGCGTCTGCCTCCAGTGTGGGAGGCCCGGGTTCGGTCCCTGGGTCGGGAAGATCCCCTGGAGAAGGAAATGGCAACCCCACTCCAGTACTCTGGCCTGGAGAGTCCCATGGACGGAGGAGCCTGGTGGGCTACAGTCCACGGGGTCGCAAAGAGTCGGGCAGGACTGAGCGACCTCACTCACTCGCTCCAGTCTAACTAACAGACACTGGTTTCAAACAAGGAGCTAAGGAGACTACTGAGGGAATTACAAAAGACGACCAGCAGACAAGCAGGCCAGCGCAGAAAGGGACTGGGGTCATGAGGAGGAGGCAGACAGATTAGAAAGTTCATCTACTGAGACGGAGACTGAGGCCAAGGCTATAAACAGCACGAATGATGCATTACGAAGAGTAAGTGACCTGGAGGGTGGACGAGCGGAAACTACCCAACAATCCAAACAGAAAGTCAGCCGGGGAAAAGGCATGTGAGAGACCGCTGGACAATGAAAAGCGGGCCACTCCATGCATAACGGGGCTCCAAAAGGAGAGGAGAGAGCAAAGGGGATCGAAATGTACCTGAAGAAATTATGGCTGAAACTTTCTGAAAGCTAAAGAAGGAAACAGGTGTCTAGGCACAGGAAGATAAACCCAAACAAACCTACGCCAAGACATAATAAAAGTGACCCAAGTGACAGATAAGGGGAGGATTCTAAAGGCAGAGAGAGAGAAGCAGCTCTTTACAAGGGAGCCCCCACGGGGCCAGCAGCTGATTTCTCCACAGAAGCACTGCAGGCAAGAAGTGGGTGGCAAAACAGACTCGAAAGAGAAAAACCTGCAGCCCAGAGTAATCTATCCGGCAAGATTATCATTTGGAAGAGGAGAAATAAAGAATTTCTTAGACAAGCAGAAACCAAAAGAAGACAGCGACACTAAACCGTCCTAAAAGAGGTATCCAAGGGCCTTCTCTAGACGGAGAAGCAGCAGGAAGAAAGAGGAGGAGGTCACAGAGGAAAAGAGGCCACTTAAAGCAGCCAGAGCACGGATAAAAATCACCTACTTGTGAAAGCGATGATAAACACAATGGACGGCAAAAGGAAAAACACGAAGATGTAAAAACGGACTCCAAATCTTAAAATGTGAGAAAGCAAAGTAAGGAACTGCACTTTTTAAAAGAACGTGTTTGAACCTATGTGGCTATCAGTCTAAAGCAAGCAGATGAAGGAAGGGGCTGACACAGGAGACACACGGCAACCACGGAGCGAGACACGCAGCAGCGCCACAAAACCCGGAAGGAGGAGCACGGGAACCACCCCCAGGAGGAGAGGGAGGCGGAACCAACCGCGCAGTGAGGGCTGAAACGGCAGTGAGGACACAGGCATCGGCAGCTACCTGAAGGGACTGGGTGCCTCCTTCTCAAGATACAGAGGGGCAGCCTGCATGAAAAGCAGAAGCTTGCAGCGTGCTGCCCACGGGAGAGCCGCCGCAGGGCAAGGGGCACACCCAGACTGGAAGGGAGGGGTGGAGGGCAAGAGCCGTCGGTCGAGGGTTTCTCTTTGCTAACTGCCACAGAAAGGCCCCCTCAGAAGTCAGTTTTGCAAAGATAAAGGACAGGCTTCCCACAGCCCGGAAAACCGGGGCAGCCACTGCAGGGTGGTCTTGTAAGGATGGCATGGTTTTTGGAGGAGATACAAGGGCGATTAAAAGGATGATTATTGTTGACAAGAACTGTCAAAAATACACTGCATATCTCCTGACAGTTACTGCTGTGGTCCTGGGACAGCTGTGGGCACAGACAAGACGACCTGGCTCATTTCCTCCAGCCTGGAGCTCCACTCCTTTCACACGGGCTGCCTTCCCAGGGCTGTGAGAGGCGGCCGCAGACAGACGCTTTCCGGGCAGCAAGGTTACACTGGGGCAGCCCTAGCTTTGGGGGAAGGAGAGGTACCGGGCCTCACCTCTACAGCGTCTGTTCTCACGGTCAGCCGCTGAGGTGCCTTATGTCACCAGGGGTTCCGGCTCCTGGAGAGCCATGACCATGTCTGAAGATAAATTCAGGACAGATATGGAGGAGGAGCAAGCCGAGAGGCTGGTGAGTGAAGCCCCAGCAGCTGACGCCCTCATGACTTGGGGTCTGGAAGTGTCACTGGTCTCACTGTCCCCAGCAAGAGCGAGCTGGACCCTCTGCACCACACGCAGCGCCCCAAAGGAAGGGGAGAGGCGGGCCGGCACGGGGGCGAGAGCGGGCCGCCGCAGTCCTCAGTGAGCGCGCCACTGCCCTGGGCACCAGGGCGCTGCAGCAAACAGCCCCCGCGGCGGGCACCTCCTGAACGGCGCTGGCGGGGGCGGGCCGCGGCTCCAGAAGGCGGGGGCAACGGAGGCTTCCCCGTGAGACGCTCGGCCGGTGTCTGCTGAGGACACCCAACAGAAAACGACAACCGAAAGAAAGGAAAGGAGGGACGGAAGGTACTTCACGTGAATAGAAATGACCGGAAAGGAGCTGCAGTACTCAGACACAATGGACTGTGAGACAGAGAGGCTAAAGGAAGCTAAAGGACACCGTGTGATGACGAAAGGCCAATACACTCACCAACACATACGCACCCTCTAGCAGGCTCCCCCGGTGGCACCAGTGGCAAAGAGCCCGCCCGCCGAGGCAGGAGACGCAAGGGGCACGGGCTCAATCCTAGGGCAGGACGATTCCCGGAGGAGGAAGTGGCAACCCACCCGCTGTTCTTGCCTGGAGAGTCCCAAGGGCACGGCAGCCTGGAAAGCTACAGTCCTGGGGCCGCAAAGTCGGGCACCACTGAGGCAACTGAGCACACAGGCTTTGAACACCCGAATGTCTAAAGCAGACGCTAACAGACACGAAGGGAGAAATCGGCAGGAGCACAGTAACGGCAGGGAATGCCAATACCGCGCTCACACCAAGGCACAGAGCTTCCCGACGCAGAATCGGTAAGGCAACAGGTCCCGAGCGACACAGCGGAGGAGTCAGACCTGACCGGCACTGTCACGGCCCGGCATCCCAGACTCGGAATTCAAGCACCCAGGAACAGTCTCTAGAAGTGGCCACATCCCAGGGCACAAAACTAATGCCAAGGACAACTACATGCCCACAAATCCGACAAGCTCAACTGCAAAAGTACAGAAACTATTTCAAGCGTCTTTTCTCACCATAATGACACGAAACTAGAAATCAACC
>SJYQ01000268.1:164603-175063 GCA_006410935.1 Redunca redunca | reverse complement strand
CCGCTGGACAATGAAAAGCGGGCCACTCCGTGCATAACGGGGCTCCAAAAGGAGAGGAGAGAGCAAAGGGGATCGAAATGTACCTGAAGAAATTATGGCTGAAACTTTCTGAAAGCTAAAGAAGGAAACAGGTGTCTAGGCACAGGAAGATAAACCCAAACAAACCTACGCCAAGACATAATAAAAGTGACCCAAGTGACAGATAAGGGGAGGATTCTAAAGGCAGAGAGAGAGAAGCAGCTCTTTACAAGGGAGCCCCCACGGGGCCAGCAGCTGATTTCTCCACAGAAGCACTGCAGGCAAGAAGTGGGTGGCAAAACAGACTCGAAAGAGAAAAACCTGCAGCCCAGAGTAATCTATCCGGCAAGATTATCATTTGGAAGAGGAGAAATAAAGAATTTCTTAGACAAGCAGAAACCAAAAGAAGACAGCGACACTAAACCGTCCTAAAAGAGGTATCCAAGGGCCTTCTCTAGACGGAGAAGCAGCAGGAAGAAAGAGGAGGCGGTCACAGAGGAAAAGAGGCCACTTAAAGCAGCCAGAGCACGGATAAAAATCACCTATTTGTGAAAGCGACGATAAACACAATGGACGGCAAAAGGAAAAACACGAAGATGTAAAAACGGACTCCAAATCTTAAAATGTGAGAAAGCAAAGTAAGGAACTGCACTTTTTAAAAGAACGTGTTTGAACCTATGTGGCTATCAGTCTAAAGCAAGCAGATGAAGGAAGGGGCTGACACAGGAGACACACGGCAACCACGGAGCGAGACACGCAGCAGCGCCACAAAACCCGGAAGGAGGAGCACGGGAACCACCCCCAGGAGGAGAGGGAGGCGGAACCAACCGCGCAGTGAGGGCTGAAACGGCAGTGGGGACACAGGCATCGGCAGCCACCTGAAGGGACTGGGTGCCTCCTTCTCAAGATACAGAGGGGCAGCCTGCATGAAAAGCAGAAGCTTGCAGCGTGCTGCCCACGGGAGAGCCGCCGCAGGGCAAGGGGCACACCCAGACTGGAAGGGAGGGGTGGAGGGCAAGAGCCGTCGGTCGAGGGTTTCTCTTTGCTAACTGCCACAGAAAGGCCCCCTCAGAAGTCAGTTTTGCAGATAAAGGACAAGCTTCCCACAGCCCGGAAAACCGGGACAGCCATTGCAGGGTGGTCTTACAAGGATGGCATGGTTTTTGGAGGAGATACAAGGACAATTAAAAGGATGATTATTGTTGACAAGAACTGTCAAAAATACACTGCATATCTCCTGACAGTTGCCGCTGTGGTCCTGGGACAGCTGTGGGCACAGACAAGACGACCTGGCTCATTGCCTCCAGCCTGGAGCTCCACTCCTTTCACACGGGCTGCCTTCCCAGGGCTGTGAGAGGCGGCCGCAGACAGACGCTTTCCGGGCAGCAAGGTTACACTGGGGCAGCCCTAGCTTTGGGGGAAGGAGAGGGACTGGGCCTCACCTCTACAGCGTCTGTTCTCACGGTCAGCCGCTGAGGTGCCTTATGTCACCAGGGGTTCCGGCTCCTGGAGAGCCATGACCATGTCTGAAGATAAATTCAGGACAGATATGGAGGAGGAGCAAGCCGAGAGGCTGGTGAGTGAAGCCCCAGCAGCTGACGCCCTCATGACTTGGGGTCTGGAAGTGTCACTGGTCTCACTGTCCCCAGCAAGAGCGAGCTGGACCCTCTGCACCACACGCAGCGCCCCAAAGGAAGGGGAGAGGCGGGCCGGCACGGGGGCGAGAGCGGGCCGCCGCAGTCCTCGTGAGCGCGCCACTGCCCTGGGCACCGGGGCGCTGCAGCAAACAGCCCCCGCGGCAGGCACCTCCTGAACGGCGCTGGCGAGGGCGGGCCGCGGCTCCAGAAGGCGGGGGCAACGGAGGCTTCCCCGTGAGACGCTCGGCCGGTGTCTGCTGAGGACACCCAACAGAAAACGACAACCGAAAGAAAGGAAAGGAGGGACGGAAGGTACTTCACGTGAATAGAAATGACCGGAAAGGAGCTGCAGTACTCAGACACAATGGACTGTGAGACAGAGAGGCTAAAGGAAGCTAAAGGACACCGTGTGATGATGAAAGGCCAATACACTCACCAACACATACGCACCCTCTAGCAGGCTCCCCCGGTGGCACCAGTGGCAAAGAGCCCGCCCGCCGAGGCAGGAGACGCAAGGGGCACGGGCTCAATCCTAGGGCAGGACGATCCCCGGAGGAGGAAGTGGCAACCCACCCGCTGTTCTTGCCTGGAGAGTCCCAAGGGCACGGCAGCCTGGAAAGCTACAGTCCTGGGGCCGCAAAGTCGGGCACCACTGAGGCAACTGAGCACACAGGCTTTGAACACCCGAATGTCTAAAGCAGACGCTAACAGACACGAAGGGAGAAATCGGCAGGAGCACAGTAACGGCAGGGAATGCCAATACCGCGCTCACACCAAGGCACAGAGCTTCCCGACGCAGAATCGGTAAGGCAACAGGTCCCGAGCGACACAGCGGAGGAGTCAGACCTGACCGGCACTGTCACGGCCCGGCATCCCAGACTCGGAATTCAAGCACCCAGGAACAGTCTCTAGAAGTGGCCACATCCCAGGGCACAAAACTAATGCCAAGGACAACTACATGCCCACAAATCCGACAAGCTCAACTGCAAAAGTACAGAAACTATTTCAAGCGTCTTTTCTCACCATAATGACACGAAACTAGAAATCAACCAAAGGAAAAGAAATGAAGAGAAAACAACTACATGGAGACTAAATAACACACTACTGGAAAACAAATGGGTCAAAGAGGAAATCACAAGGGAAATTACAAATAGCTGGGACAAACAACAAGGGAGATAAAACCATACAAAATCTATGGGACAGTGCTGAGAGCAAAGTTCACAGCAATACAGGCCTTCCTCTCAAAGCAAGAAAAGTCTCCGGTGAACAACCTCACCAAAAATAATCGAACCTAAAATAATTAGAAAAACAAGAACCAAAAAAACCTAAAGCCAGCAGAAGATAGACAGTAGTAAAGCCCAGGGAGGAAATAAAGAGGATCTAAAGAAACAATAGGGAAAAGCCAATCAGACCAACAGCTGGCTCTGAAAGGGCGTCCAAGACAGCGCAACCTCCGGTCAGGCTCATCAGGAAGGAGAGAGAGAATCCAAACAAACACAACAAGAGATGGAAAATGAGAAATTCCAACTGACGCTGCAGAAATAAGAGGGAAAAAACTAAGAGACTGCTATGGACAATTACATGCCCACAAGGTTGACAACCAAGAACGGACAATTTTCTAGAAACATCAAAACAAAAATAAAAAAATAAATCACCAAAACTAAATCAAGAAATAGATAAGATGAACAGACCAATGACCAGAACCGAGATAAAATCTATAAAAACAAACAAAGACTTCCTGCAAACAGAGGTCCAGGACCAGACGGCTTCACAGGCAAACTCTGCTGCCAAACATGCAAAGAAGAACTCATACCAATTCTTCTCTCTCTTCTAAAGACTGAAGAGGGAACACTCCAAAGACACTCTATGAAGCCACCCTCACCCAGATAACAAAACGCCATCAAGAAAGGAAAATTACAGGCCAGTGTCTTTGATGAATATAGATGCAAAAACCCACCTAGAGAGACAAAACACCTACACTCAGAAAATTATAAGACACCCAGGAAAGAAACCCAGGATGACACAACAGATGGAGAGGCACACCACGCTGCGGAACTGGAAGACTCAATATCACGGAAATCAGTATGCCGCCCAAAGCGAGAAGGGAAAGTGAAGCTGCTCGGGTGGCCCCGACTCTTCGACCCCGTGGACTGCAGCCCACCAGGCTCCATGGGATTCTCCAGGCAAGAACACTGGAGTGCGTTGCCATTTCCTTCTCCAGGGGATCTTCCCGACCCAGGGATCGAACTCAGGTCTCCCACATTGCAGGCACATGCTTTAACCTCTGAGCCACCAGGGAAGCTCCCTACTATCCTATACTACCCAAAGCAATCTACAAATTCGATGCCATCTCTATCAAACTACCAATGGCATTTTTCACAGAATTAGAACAATAACTTTTGCAATTTGTAAGGAAACGCAAAAGACCCCGAATGGCTAAAGGACTCTTAAGAAAGAGAAATGGAGGTGGAGGAATCAGGCTCCTAGACTTCAGATTATACTACAAAGTTACAGTTATCAAGACAATATGGTACTGGCACAAAACCAAAAATATATATTAATGGAATAGGATAGAAAGTCCAGAGAAAAACTCACACACTTATGGTCACCTGATTTATGACAAAGGAGGCAAGAATATATACCATGGAGAAAAGACGGCCTCTTCAATAAGCGGTGCTGGGAAAACTGGACAGCTACATCCTAATACCATACACAAAAGTAAACTCAAATGGATTAAAAACCTAAATGTAAGACTGGATACTATAAAATTCTTTTAGGAAAACACAGGAAAAACACTCTTTGATATAAACCACAGCAAGATTTTTTCTGACCTACTCCCTAGAATAATAAAAACAAAAATAAAGAAATGGGATCTAGTTAAGCTTGAAAGTGTCTGCAGAGCAAAGGAAACCATAAGGAAGACGAAAAGACAATCTTAGAATGGAAGAGAATATTTGCAAATAAAGCAACCGACGGATTAATCTCCAAAATATACAAGCCGTTCACACAGCTCAGTATCAAAAAATCAAACAGCCCAATAAAACAATGAGCGGAAACCTAAGAAGACATTTCTCTAAAGAAGATGTACAGAGAGCCAAGAAACACATGAAAAGATGCTCAACATCAGTAATTATCAGAGAGATGCGAAGCTACAGAAATCGAGAGAACGCAAGACTGCAACGAGGTGCCCCTTCACGTCAGTCGGAGCGGCCACCATCGAAGCTCCACAAAAACGTAAAAGCTGGAGAGGACGCGGAGAAAAAGGAGCCCGCTTACAGCGCTGCTAGGAATGCAGACAGACGCAGCCACTCCGGACAGCATGGCGGGCCCTTAGAAGACGCAACGGTAACAGCGCATGGTCAGCAACCCCACCCGCGGGCGTAGACCCCGAGAAAATCTTAGCTCAGAAAGCCACGCGCACCCCAGTGCTCACTGCAGCAGTATTCACAGCAGCCAGGACACGGAAGCGGCCTGGGCGTCCATCGGGGGGTTAGTGGAGAAAGACGTGGCGCCTGTGCCCAACCGAACACTACTCAGCCACAGCAAGCAATGGAACTGGGTCGCGTGTGGAGGTGCGGAGGGGCCTAGAGGCTGTGATGCGGCGAGAAGTGAGTCAGGGAGAAAACCAAGCACCGCGTATCTGCATAGGTTAGCATGCAGAGTCTAGCCTGGAGAATCCCAGGGACGGGGGAGCCTGGTGGGCTGCCGTCTGTGGGGTCGCACAGAGTCGGACACGGCTGAAGCGACTTAGCAGCAGCAGCAAACGGTACAGGCGAACCATCTGCAGGGCAGCGACAGAGACGAAGACGTGGAGAGCGGGTGCGCGGACAAAGAGGGGACAGGACAGGGAGACGAACTGGGGGCTTAGGGCTGCCGTGCACACCGCGCGGGGAGCAGCTGGGGCAGCCGTGGCCAGCAGGAGGCTCGGCTGCGCTCGCGCTGCCCCGAGCAGCGGGCGGGGCGGGGTCCAGAGGCAGGGGCCGCGCGCACCCTGGGCTGCTCCCCCGCGGCGCCGCAGAGAGCAACGCCGCGCTGTCAAGCTGCTCAGAACAAAGCTGCGGGAAACCCAAACCACTTCTCTTCTCTCAGAGGCACTGTGAAAGCCGCGGCTGCAGTGGCAGAATCTGTACCCGGTGTCAGAAGCGTCTGAAACGGGAGAGATCACAGGCGGACGGCTGTGAACTTGGCAGGCGACGCGCTTCTTAAGGCTCCCCTTGTGGCTCAGCTGTAAAGAATCCGCCCGCAATGCGGGAGGCCTGGGATTGATCCCTGGGCCGGGAAGATCCTCTGGAGAAGGGAAAGGCTGCTCACTCCAGTATTCGGGCCTGGAGAACCCGCGGCTGAGCGACTTCCACTTGCAGGCTGTACCATTCGGTTTTAAAGCTCAGCCGGTAAATGCAACGCAGAAGACGCAGGTTTGATTCCTGGGTCAGGAAGATCTCCTGGAGAAGGAAATGGCACCCCCCTCTAGTACTCTTGCCTGGAAAATCCCATGGACAGAGAAGCCTGGTGGGCTGCTGTCTGTGGGGCCGCACAGAGTTGGACACGACTGAAGCGACTTAGCAGCAGCAGCAGCAGCACCCATCTATGAAAGGGAAACAGAATCTCGAGCACAGAGAATAGACGCGTGGGTGCCGAGGGGGACGGGGTGGGGGGAGGGAGAGGGTGGGAGGCTGCGGTTAGTAGAGGTAAGCTGGAAATACAGGATGGATAAACCACAAGGTCCTCATGCATAACACAGGGAGACAGCCAATATCCCGTGGTAAATCATAATGGAAAAAATATTTTAAAAGAACGTCTATATGCGTATAACCGACTCACTTCGCTGTAGAGCAGAGACCGGCACAACACTGTAAGTCAACTATACTTCGATTAAAAAATAGAGAGCGCGCGGACGTCACTGACCGAGCAGGCCGGCCCACAGGCAGAGGAAACAATCCCCTGGTTACCAGAGCGGGTAGGAGGGAGGAGAGAGAAACTAGGCGCTGAGCTCAACATATACATACTATATACAAAATAACCAACGACCTGCCATTCAGCCGCAGTGCCTACACTCAGTATTTTGTAACAATTTATGAGGGAAAAGGATCTTTAAAAGCAGATTATGTTGTTGTCAATCTGTCCTCGCTCAAGCACTCGGGGGCTCCCAAAGGCAGAGGACGCTTCCTCCACCAAGGGCTGAGAGCCCCCCCGGTCCACACAGGTGCCTCCAATCTGAGGTCTGCAACCCCCCCATCCTCCCTGCCGCCTAACAAGCTAAATTACAGAAATCGCGAGTAAGCCTTCAGACACACTGGCAGCAGTCTGACACTGCCACACAGCCCAGCGTGTGACTGATGGGCTGGGATTTCACATTTTGCTTTGCTTTTTATTTCATTTTTCTAATGCTCATTTTTATTGTATTTTACAGTCAGTTGGCAACAGTTTGGAAATGTTAAAGTGGTCCTTCACAGATACATTCAGAAGCAATGAACTAGGTAGCTTATGATTAAGGCGCAGCTGGAATGATCTTTTAAGCAAAGTATGCCAACAGCACTGTTTTTCTGATTAACGCACACTGCTCCTACTACTAAACATCACAACATTCTCCGCGCTTCCTCGTGTTCTGGTGGGTAGGGTTCTGCCCTGCGGTGCAGGGGACACTTCTTCGATCCCTGGCCTGGGACCATCACAGCCACTAAGCCCACTGCTCCACAACGCAGAGCAGCCGCTGCAGCGAGAAGCCTGCGCGCTGCAGTCAGGGAGGCGTCCCCGGGCTCCGCAACTGCAGGAAAGCCTGCCTGCAGCAAGAGAGCCAGCGCGGCCAGAAGCACAGAAACAGAAATGTGCTTAAAAACAGACATGTCGGAGCAGCACCCTGAAAACAGGAAGCTGTGAAGATAAAAAGAACCCTACTTACCTTCTTCGGTGAAGAATTTTTCTACAGGTCCCAAAAACTGATTGATCTCATTAAGTTCATCTCGGCTAACCTCTGGAAACGGGAAAGCTTCTTTCTGAAAACGAGGAACACACAGTAAAAATGTAGCTGTGGGCGACCTCCCACAGCGGTCATGTCAGCGAGCAGGGAAGGGAAAGGACGCACCAGCGTCCCCGTCGGCGGGCCGAGCCTTCCGTGCCAAGGGAACTGGACAGCAAACCCCAGCGGGAGCTCGGGACACAAGACCTGTGTCAGACTCCACCAGCTCGGCCCAGCCTCCTCCCTGACCCAGATTACCCGGATTCTGATCAGCTTTCCTTACTAAGAAGTGACGAGGACTGTCCTGTGGAACAGGGAGCCTGGGCCAACGTTTCCAGCCCCAGTGTGGTCCCTGCTGTGCAGCTTACCAACCGGGCGAGCCCTTCACCCGTCCCCAGGGCCATTTTCTCACCCAGAAAACTCGGGTGGTCTTTGTGAGGACGGTGGGAGGTCGTGGATGAAACGTCACCTTAGTTATTCCTGAGCTTAAAAATGCTGCCGCTGACAAGAACGTACTGTGGTCGCAAGGGCTGACTTCCTGGCGGGCTGCCGCTCAGCTGCTTGCTCCAGGACCCGCCCCTCCTGTCTGATGACCCCTGACCCCTGCTACCTGGGCTGAGCGGGCCAGGAGGCAGGGCCACCAGAGGAGGCCCGGCTGAGGAGCCACATCAGCCCGAACGCAGTGCTGACTCTGACGCTTTGGAGCTCGGCATCAGTCTCTCCCGTTGCAGGTGGCGCCTCAGGAGGCGGCTGTGGGGCTCAAACGAGACGGTGTGTCCTCGGCGCGCAGGGCCTGACCAGGGAGCAGCCGGGCTTCCACCCGAGCCCGGATTCCCCATGAGGCCTTCACTCTGTGTCACCTAAAATCATCCCACTGAGACCTCAGCCCCTCTGGCTTTTGAGCGCCGCCCTCCCCTTCAGCTGCCGGCACGACCTGACTGTCTGGATTTGACCGGCGCCTGCTGAAGAGTGATGTCCCAGCCCCGACGCTGCCCCCGGACCCTGGCCTCTCCTCACTGCACCTCTCACCAGGTGGCTGGAGAAAATTCTTGAGAGGAGTCCTGTCTCCTCCCTCCAGCCCACAGGCTCTCAAGTCTGTTCTCTCCTCTCGGGCCCCCTGTACAGGTGAAGGGTGGATTCCACGCCAAAACTGAGAGCGACTTAAAAGGAATCCCTGCCTCCAGGCCACCTTCGACCCTGCCCCTCAGGGGGTCTGGAAGGAAATCAGGCTGAGTGGTCATCACTCCGCAGCCACTTAGAACAAAGCCGGCTCTTTAGCTGAATCCAGAAGCCGAGTCCACTGCACTGGCCTGCACAGCCTCAAGGGCTCACCTGGGCCGCTAAAGGAAGAAGATTCTGGAATCAGTCAGCAGCCAAGTGAGAAAAGAGAACAGAGTGGGACCAGTTTGGCCTAAACTCCAAACAAAAGAGAACCTGCCAAGAGCGGCCTCGAGAGTATGTGAGAATGAATCTCTGACGGCAATATTCAGAGTCTGAATGGGGTGCTTCGTGGGCGCTGGGTTCACTTTCACTTGCAATTTTCAAATTTTTGAAACCAGTGGAACTGGTTTTTCCAATTATTCTACATATGTAGAAAACACATATGTAACATGGATGAAAGCCAAGCTGCTCCTGGCCGAGGCTGTGAATGGGGAGAAGAGTCACCCAGATCCCTCCCACGGGTTCCCGCAGGAGACCCGCGGGCGTTCTCAGAACACTCTGAGGGCAGGGGGACAACGGCGTGATCATGAAGGTCTCCTTCCAGTTTGAGATGCCAAGCATCTCTGCTGCCATGTTGCTGCTCAAACCCCAACAATGCTGAAAGAGACCGTGTCGGCCTGAACCAGGGCAGTACCAGCCAAGTGCTTAACAGCCGTCAGATTCTAAACAGAACCTGAAGGTAGAGAGGCTAGGATCTGCTGTCAGATTAGATGCGGATTAGGAGAGCAAGAGGCACCCCCAGGTATCTGATCCTGAAATGGAGCAGGACCCTATGCCCTTGCCCTGCCCTATCCTCAGCCTGCCTTTTGTCTGTGGAAATACTGAAGCCAAAGAGTAAGTTTAATCAGAGAAGTGAGAAAATGCAGAAAGAAGGGACTACAGTCAAAGGGGACCAAATAAAGTAGTCACTAAGCACATTCAAGGGCCTTCAGTTCCTTCTCAACAGCTACAGATAATGTTCTGAGCCATATCCTGTGAGCGGTCTTATAGATGCTGAAGCCTCCAGCTGGGAGCAGGAGTTAACTCCATGATGACTGGACTATAGCCACGACACAGGCTGCTGTACTTTCGGGAACTGGCCTCATGGCACTGGGAACCGCCCTGGAGCTGAAGACTACCTGTGCGTAGTCAAGATGGTGCTGGTCAGCTCTCTGTGACCGATTCCAAGATGACTGTCAGCTCCTGTGCTGTCTTTCTGCGTAACCCCCTCCCTCCGACTATAAAAGCTCTTGCCTGCAGGTGGGGCGGGGGGAGAGAGTCAGCCTTTGGACAGGGCCCCCCACCTCCAACCCTGGCTGTCAGCATCCACAATAAAGCAAACTTTCCTTTCCATCCATCTGGCCTCTTTACTGACTTCTTAGAGGTGAGCAGCCGGACCTCACTTTCGGTTACAACCTGAACAAGTGGAACGGCAGAAAAAAAAAAAAGTGAAGTCGCTCAGTCGTGTCCAACTCTTTGCGACCCCATGGACACCAGGCTCCTCCGTCCATGGGATTTTCTAGGCAAGAGTACTGGAGTGGGTTGCCATTTCCTTCTCCAGGGAACTTCCCGACCCAGGGATCGAACCTAGGTCTCCCACATTGTAGACAGACGCTTTCCGTCTGAGCCACCACTTGATCTTAGCCCAA
>SJYQ01000268.1:120239-156601 GCA_006410935.1 Redunca redunca | reverse complement strand
AATTTGAGTTCAAGATGCGTCGTAAAACAGTGAAGACAACTGGCAACATCAACAACACATTTGGCCCAGTAACTGGTACCCAGTGTACAGTGCACTGGTGGTTGGTTCAAGAAGTTTTGCAAAGGAGATGAGAGCCTTGAAGATGAGGAATGTAGTGGCAGGCCATTGGAAGGCGACAGCGACCAATTGAGAGCAGCCATTGAAGCTGATCCTCTTACAACTACTCAAGAGGTTGCCAAAGAACTCAGCGTGGACCATTCTGTGGTCATTGGCATTTGAAGCAAATTGGAAAACTGAAAAAGCTCACTAAGCGGGTGCCTCAGGAGCTGACCGAAAATCAAAAAACTGTTGTTTTGAAGTGTCTTCTCTTACTTACTCTATGCAGCGGCAACAAACCATTTGTCAATCAGGTTGTGATGTGCGATGACACGTGGATTTTATATGACAGCTGGTGACAACCAGCTCAGTGGTTGAACCAAGAAGAAGCTCCAGAGCACTTCCCAAAGCCAAACTTGAACCAAAAAAGGTCATGGTCACTGGTGGTCTGCTGCCCATCTGATCCACTACAGCTTTCTGAATCCCAGTGAAACCATTACATCTGAGAAAGATGCTCAGTAAGCCGATGAGATGCACTGAAAACTCGACGCCTGCCTTGGCATTGGTCAGCAGCGTGGGCCCGGTTCTCCCCACGATGCTGCCTGACTGCACGTTGCATAGCCAGTGCTTCAGAAGTTGAGTGACTTGGGCTGAAGTTTTGCCTCATCTGCCACATTCACCTGACCTTTTGCTGATTGACTACCACTTCTCCAAGCATCTTGACAAGTTTCTGCAAGGAAAGGAGGCAGAAAATGCTTTCCAAGAGTTTGTTGAATCCTGAAGTATAGATTTTTATGCCACAAGAATAAACAAACATTTCTTAATGGTAAAAATGTGTTGATTGTAATGGTTCCTATTTTGATTAATAAAGATGTTTGAGCCTACTTATAATGACTTAGAATTCACAGCCTGAAACTGCTGTTACTTTGTTCCAACATGATATATACATGCTACTGTCGCCAAGTCACTTCAGCCATGTCTGACTCTTTGTGACTCTGTGGACTGTAGCCCACCAGGCGCCTCTGTCCATGGGATTCTCCAGGCAAGCATACTGGAGTGGATTGCCATTGCCTCCTCCAGGGGATCTCCCCTACCCAGGCAAACCTGCATCTCTTAGGTCTCCTGCTTTGGCAGGCAGGTTCTTTACCACTAGCGCCACCTGGGAAGCCCTTAATATCTACATACTTTACCACAATTAAGTTAATGTAACATACCAAAATTGATAACATTATGTAGCTTAAGTGAGTGAATTGTATGCTTTGTTTAATTATGTCTCAGTAAAGCTGTTATAAGCTAGTAAAACCATAATGAGATACCTTTGCAGACTCATTAGATTTGCTGGGATTGAAACGACTGACAGCTTTTGGTGAGGCTATGGAGCAGCTGGGGGTCTCTTCCATTGCTGGTGAGAGCATGGATGGTGCAACTGCTTTGGGACACGCTTTGGCAGTTTTTTATGAAGTTAAACATACTCCTGCCCAGAGTGCTTGTAGCAGCTTTATTGATAGTAGCCAAGTACTAGAACCTGGTGCAATGTCCGTCCGTGGGCGGATGACTAAACTGCCTGCTAACTGAACCACCAGTTTACACAGCAGTGTGGGCGGAGTTCAGAAGGCACCGAGGCCAGACAGACAGTGCATGCTCCACGGCCCTGTGAAGTTCTGCGAAGCTGACCTTCTCTGTGTCGCTGACTGGTAATGAAGGCATGAACAGTGGTTGTCACAGGAGGCTGGGGGCTGACTGGGAAGGAGCATGAGGGAATTATCTCAAGTGGGGGAAACCTGCTCAATCCAGATGGGGGTATTGGTTGCCTGGATTTGACATACTCATGAAACAGTAGCCATCTGTGTAATTCACTGTCTATTATATCTCAGTCTTCTGTGTGTAAAATTATTCTTCTCCCTGCCACGCCCAGAAGAACTTACTTGAGCTGAATCTCAGCTAGCATGATGGAAAGGCTTTGTGGAAATATCACTGGTCTTTTCTGTTTCCTAGTTGAGAATTATCACTGGTAAAACAATGTTTCTGAATTGTCAGATTTCCTCCAAGAAAAGAAGGAACTGGGCATCTGATGTTCTTAGTACACTCAGAGTGTCGGGTTTTGATCCACGTGTTCCTCCATGCCAAACAGTGTTCTCTGTTTCTAGAACCTGAGATGAGCTGAGGTGA
This sequence comes from Redunca redunca, assembly GCA_006410935.1. Taxonomy (NCBI): domain Eukaryota; kingdom Metazoa; phylum Chordata; class Mammalia; order Artiodactyla; family Bovidae; genus Redunca; species Redunca redunca. The sequence goes on along the minus strand of SJYQ01000268.1, from coordinate 154,336 downwards.
CTGATACTCATGAAGTGCTTGGAACCAAATCTAGGAAAAAAGGAAAGAAATCCTGGAAGGGTGCGGGCAGTAACGTGGCACTGGAGGGTTCAGCTCCTTGTCCACTGAAGAGTGCAGTGGAAGGGCGCTTTTGGAGTCTCGCTTCGCAGTGATGTCATGCTGCTGGTGTGGGGCTGAGATCTCCTTGCTCAGGGTGGGGAGGCAGAAGTGGTTTATCACGGCTCTTCAGGACCTCTGGGTAACACGGGTGGTTGTGCACAGTGACTGAAATGGTTTTGTAAACAATTTGAGTTTGGGAGCGTCTTCCCCACCCCCTTGAAATGTATTGGTATGAAATACTGATACCTTCTGGGACTCAGTGGGTTTCAGGGGGAAAAGGCTGTGGTAAGGCATAGAGAAGCGAAAGGCAAAGGAGAAAAGGAAAGATATACCCATTTGAATGCAGAGTTTCAAAGAATAGCAAGGAGAGGTAAGAAAGCCTTCCTCAGTGATCAATGCAAAGAAATAGAGGAAAACAATAGAATGGGAAAGACCAGAGATCTCTTCAAGAAAATTAGAAATACCAAGGGAACATTTACTGCAAAGATGGGTACAATAAAGGACAGAAATGGTATGGACCTAACAGAATCAGAAGATATTAAGAAGAGGTGGCAAGAATACACAGAAGAACTGTACCAAAAACATCTTCACGATCCAGATCATCACAATGGTGTGATCACTCTTACCTAGAGCCAGACATCCTGGAATGTGAAGTCAAGTGGGCTTTAGGAGGCATCACTATGAACAAAGCTAGTGGAGGTGATGGAATTCCAGTTGAGCTCTTTCAAATCCTGAAAGATGATGCTGTGGAAGTGCTGCACTCAATATGCTGGCAAATTTGGAAAACTCAGCAGTGGCCACAGGACTGGAAAAGGTCAGTTTTCATTCCAGTCCCAAAGAAAGGCAATGCCAAAAAATGCTCAAACTACTGCACAATTGGACTTATCTCACATGCTAAAGTAATGTTCAAAATTCTCTAAGCCAGGCTCCAACAGTACTTGAACTGTGAACTTCAGATGTTCAAGCTGGATTTAGGAAAGGCAGAGGAACCAGAGATCAAATTGCCAGCATCCATTGGATCATCAGAAAAGCAAGAGAGTTCCAGAAAAACATCTATTTCTGCCTTATTGACTATGCCAAAGCCTTTGACTGGATGGATCACAGCAAACTTTGGAAAATTCTGAAAGAGATGGGAATATCAGACCACCTTACTTACCTCTTGAGAAATCTGTATGCGGGTCAAGAAACAACAGTTAGAACTGGATATGAAACAACAGACTGGTTCCAAATAGGAAAAGGAGTATGTCAAGGCTGTATATTGTCACCCTGCTTATTTAACTTATATGCAGAGTACATCATGAGAAACGCTGGGCTGGATGAAACACAAGCTGGAATTAAGATTGCCAGGAGAAATATCAATCACCTCAGATATGCAGATGACACCACCCTTATGGCAGAAAGCGAAGAGGAACTGAAGAGCCTCTTGATGAAAGTGAAAAGAGGAGCGTGAACAAGTTGACTTAAAGCTCAACATTCAGAAAACTAAGATCATGGCATCTGGTCCCATCACTTCATGGGAAACAGATGGGTAAATAGTGGAAACAGTGGCAGACTTTTATTTTTGGGGGCTCCAAAATCACTGCAGATGGTGACTGCAGTCATGAAATTAAGACACTTGCTCCTTGGAAGAAAACTTATGACCAACCTAGCCAGCATATTAAAAAGCAGAGACATTACTTTGCGAACAAAGGTCCATCTATTCAAAGCTATGGTTTTTCCAGTAGTCATGTATGAATGTGAGAGTTGGACGATAGTGAAAGCTGAGCACCGAAGAATTGATGTTTTTGAACGGTGGTGTTGGAAAAGACTGTTGAGAGAGTCCCTTGGGACTGCAAGGAGATCCAACCAATCCATCCTAAAGGAAATCAGTCCTGAATATTCATTGGAAGGACTGATGCTAAAACTGAAACTCCAATACTTTGGCTACCTGATGCAAAGAGCTGACTCATTTAAGACCCTGATTCTGGGAAAGATTGAAGGCAAGAGGAGAAAGGGACAACAGAGGATGAGATGGTTGGATGGCATCACCGACTCAATGGACATGAGTTTGAGTAAACTCCGGGAGTTGGTGATGGACAGGGAGGCCTGGCGTGCTGTGGTTTGTGGCGTCGCAAGGAGTTGGACATGACTGAGCGACTGAACTGAACTGAGATGAGTGCCATTGTGCAGTAGTTTGAGCATTCTTTGGCATTGTCTTTCTTTGGGATTGGAATGAAACCTGATCTTTTCCAGTCCTGTGGCCACTGCTGAGTTTTCCAAATTTGCTGGCATATTGAGTGCAGCACTTTCACAGCATCATCTCTTAGGATTTGAAACGGCTCAACTGGAATTCCATCACCTGTACTACTAGCTTTGTTCATAGTGATGCTTCCTAAGGCCCACTTGACTTTGCATTCCAGGATGTCTGGTTCTAGGTGAGTGATCACAGCATCGTGGTTGTCTGGGTCATGAAATCGTTTTTGTATGGTTCTGTGGACTGGGAAAGGTCAGTTTTCATTCCAGTTCCAAAGAAAGGCAATGCCAAAGAATGCTCAAACTACCACACAATTGCACTCATCTCACATGCTAGTAAAGTAATGCTCAAAATTCTCCAAGCCAGGCTTCAGCAATACGTGAACTGTGAACTCCCTGATGTTCAAGCTGGTTTTAGAAAAGGCAGAGGAACCAGAGATCAAATTGCCAACATCCGCTGGATCATGGAAAAAGCAAGAGAGTTCCAGAAAAACATCTATTTCTGCTTTATTGACTATGCCAAAGCCTTTGACTGTGTGGATCACAATAAACTGTGGAAAATTCTGAAAGAGATGGGAATACCAGACCACCTGACCTGCCTCTTGAGAAACCTGTATGCAGGTCAGGAAGCAACAGTTAGAACTGGACATGGAACAACAGACTGGTTCCAAATAGGAAAAGGAGTACGTCAAGGCTGTATATTGTCACCCTGCTTATTTAACTTATATGCAGAGTACATCATGAGAAACGCTGGACTGGGAGAAGCACAAGCTGGAATCAAGATTGCCGGGAGAAATATCAATCACCTCAGATATGCAGATGACGCCACCCTTATGGCAGAAAGTGAAGAGGAACGAAACAGCCTCTTGATGAAAGTGAAAGTGGAGAGTGGAAAAGTTGGCTTAAAGCTCAACATTCAGAAAACGAAGATCATGGCATCCAGTCTCATCACTTCATGGGAAATAGATGGGGAAACAGTGGAAATAGTGTCAGACTTTATTTTTTTGGGCTCCAAAATCACTGCAAATGGTGACTGCAGCCATTAAATTAAAAGATGCTTTCTGCTTGGAAGAAAAGTTATGACCCACCTAGATAGTATATTCAAAAGCAGAGACATTACTTTGCCAACTAAGGTCCGTCTAGTCAAGGCTATGGTTTTTCCAGTGGGCATGTATGGATGTGAGAGTTGGACTGTGAAGAAGGCTGAGTGCCAAAGAATTGATGCATTTGAACTGTGGTGTTGGAGAAGACTCTTGAGGGTGCCTTGGACTGCAAGGAGATCCAGCCAGTCCATTCTGAAGGAGATCAGCCCTGGGATTTCTTTGGAAGGAATGATGCTAAAACTGAAACTCCAGTACTTTGGCCACCTCATTCGAAGAGTAGACTCATTGGAAAAGACTCTGCTAATCGGGGGGTTACTCCTCCTGTGTCGTCAACTCTTTGCCTGCTGGTTTGCCAGCTGGAGAATCTCAAAGTGCTTGTTCTGTGGGTCTAGTCCGAGGCACCCTGATCCCTTTCTGTGCTCCCTGCTGGAGTTCTGTGTCCTGGACTCAGGCTTGGCCCAGCACAGTCTAGAGTTGCAAGGTTGGGAAGCACGCACTCTGAAGGGTTGTCACAGAGAGCGCTGAGGAAAGGCTGGTTTTCCCTAGGGTTAGACTTTCTCTGGGAACTTTCAGTTTGCTGGCTCACCTTCAGAGATTTGTTGCCTTTTCTGCCTTTCTGGGCTCACTGCTCTCTGTATAATCATGTTGCTCTTTCTTCTGCCTCCTTTCCCGGTGACCCCAGCCTAAGGTCAGGCCTTCCTCCTATCGGTTGTTTGTATCCTAGTGATACTGGGGGCTCGTGTAACTGGTCACCATGCTGGCCGGCATCGTGGTCCGGGTTCTGTCTATGAAGTTCTGTGGCTCCCTCCTAACATGGGAGTGCACAGCTTTGCATGTGACCCACACATAGGGCTGCACTGCTTGTGTGCGTGGTAAGTCATGTCTGACTCTTTGCGACCCCATGGACTGCAACCCACCAGGCTCTTTTGTCCATGGGAACTCCAGGCAAGCGTATGGTAGAGGCTTGCCATTTCCTTCATCCAGGAGATCTTCCTGACCCAGGGATTGAACCCCTGTCTCCTTCACCTCCTGTACTGGCAGGCAGATTCTTTACCACTGAGCCTCCTGGGAAGCCCAAGGCTGCACCGAGTCCAGCTCTTTCCTGCTCTCTTCAGATGCAGGTCACCCTGTCCTGACACTGACTTGCCCATAGTGGCTCTGATTGCCACAAGCTGGAGGGGGGCTTTTCGTCTCCATTGTGCCACAGTTGACCTGCAGATGATTTTAGACCTTCTGCATTATGACCTGGGTGCCTCTGCCTGATTCCCTTACCTCTGGCAAAGAACTGCAGTAGAGTATTACGATCACTTAATCGCCTACCTGTCCACTAGAATGAGCCCAAACCTGAGGGCAGGCGTCTTACTTACCTCTGTGTCCTCAGGGCCTCCTTTAATACCGAGCCCTTGGTTGCGCTTTTATTACTTCCTTAAATAGTTAATTTCCTGGAGTCAGCATAGTGAGGAAGGACTCCAGTAAGAGAGGTATAAAACACTGTCAGATATGACAGAGGATCGTGATTTCAAGAGGTCAGAAATGTTTTGGTGTCCCTCATTGCTGCATCAAGACGTAGACTAGCATTCATAGGGAAAGGGACTGTTGAGCACTTGAGAGGCCAGCGTAACGTAGAACTCGGAATAAACCGGTCATCTGTGTGTACACAGGCTCACATAGGTTTTCCCCAAACGCAACTGAGCCTCTGGCCAGCAAGTCTTTGGCTGCACCAAAGAGAACAGCCAAACAAAACAAAAAATCCACAACACAAAATAGGCCCCCTTCAGACCCCCATGAGTTGTCAGCTTAGTGAAGGGGCCACATGCTGTCTTGACTCAACCATGACTCAGATCAGCTGTGCTGAGAGAGGACGCAATTATGCAGCACTATAAACAGAACTGTGTAGAGTGCGGTGACAGTTCCCTTTATTTTTACCTGTGCCATGAGCTGGACTGCCACACGGAACCACTCGGTAAGGTGTTCTGACTCAGCTTCAAAATACAGATGTGGTCAGTGTGAGCCACCCCGCACATCCAATTATCTTAAATGGACAAAGTAGACAGGAAGAAGTTTGAGCCAGCAAATCAAAATAAATAAGGTTAGAATGGTGACCCACTGTGCCCTCAGAGGAGAGTTTCTCAGCTCTTTTCATCCTCCCAGTCTTTTGTAGTGGTCCCTGGACTGTGGGCAAGGATACTCATTCAAAGACAGAGGAACCCTGGGGCCCACTGCAGGCTGAGTCAACCTCTGACGGCCACAAGCCCATTGAAGTCACATTAGAGCCAAGAGTGTAACGGAGCGTGGCTGAGCGCAGACCTTAGCAGAGGCTGTTGCTGTGCGCAGGTAACCCGAACCCCGTTACCGGGAACTGGTTACTAATGGTCCGTGCTGTGGTGGGCCCGCCCCTAGCAACCAGTTGTCAGTAAGCGACAGTTGATGATCCTGGTTCCCTCTCAGCCATTGGTTGGTGCTGCAGTGAGCCCCTCCTACAAGCAACCGTTAGTGAGCTCTGTTAGTGGTCCTGGTTCCACTGGGGCCCCCTGGGGTGCCTTCTCTTAGCCAGGATCAGGACTTCGGAGGATGAAAGTTGTGTTTTGGGACCTTGCCTTTCTTGTCAGAACAGGAATAGCGTTCGTTTGGTAGATTTACAGGAGCATCGCTACTGACTGACCTGACACCAGGAAGCTTGCAACAACTGCCTATGCCCCTCCCTCACCGTTCCTAGAAAAAGGCTTTGTTGAAAACCTGGGGTGGTTAAGGCGTGAGCCACCCGTCTTCTTGCATTGCCCTCAGTAAACCTCTCTGCTCCACACTCTTAGAGTTTTGGTATCGCCTGGCCTCTGTACATTGGGGACACAGACTTGCATTTAGTAACAAGGACAGTTTGGAAGGGAGGGATCCACTTAGGGTGGCCATGGAGGAGTGTGTGTATGTAGTGCTTAGCAAGGTGCTGGGCGCGGCATGAGCGCAGTTCAGTACAGTGGCTGTCATCCTCACTGAGAATATTATAAAGCTATCAAAAGAGATTACATGGCTATACTGTGATATGGTAGGGAAACACAGTAACACGGAGACATCACCTCTCCCCAGGTTGACTGTGGTTTCGGTGCCATTCAAAGTAAAATCTCAGCCGGGTTTTTGCTAGACATTTACAAGCTGATTTTCTAATTAATATGGGAGACTAGGTTTTCTGTTACTCACTGGTTCCCTTAAGGTTTTGAATAGAGCCTTTTGGACTCAACTTTTAAAAACCTTCCCGTGTGCAGGGGGCTTTCCCGGTGGCTCAGTCAGTAAAGAATCTGCCTGCAATGTAGGAGATTGTCTGCAGTGCAGGAAACCTGGGTTTGATCCCTGGGTCAGGAAGATCCCCTGGAGTAGGAAATGGCAACCCACTCCAGTATTCTTGCCTGGAGAATCCCATGGACAGAGGAGCCTGGCGGGCTATAGTCCATGGGGTTGCAAGAGTTAGACATGACTTAGTGACTAAACCACCAGCATGTGCAAAATTACCTGTGTCTTCAAACCTCTCTGGACATTCCTGTCATCTTGATCTAGGTGAGATGTGTCTCCCTTCTAAGGACAAACCTTTCCCAGAAAGTCCTCCAAGTGGGCTGTTTTCTCCTGTATCCTGTGTATTGCTTAGCTTGAGGATGTGTAGGTGTGAGGGTAACTGTCACTGCTGCTTTCAGAACTTTTTCCTCCATGATCCCTGCAACTTTCCATATCATGCCATCAGAGTGTCCATAGCTCATAGATAATCTCTTTTACTGTTAAAAGTTCAAGTGGTCACTCTCATTCCTTGACGAATCTAACTTTGGTTCACGGTTAATTCTGCGTTCCTTCTCCCTTCTCAAGTCTTGGTTATTTTAGTGTTTACCTAGATGATCCTTTCATCACGCTGACCTTTTACTTCCTGACTGACCACCTCTCCCCTCCCCCGCTTCCCCATCTAACCGCACACTGCCATGTGCTACCTAGGCCTGTGATTAACCATGGCTGCATGCCCCCCGCAGTCTTGATTCCAAGAGTCCCACTCTGCTTGCCTGTTCTGTCTTGTCTCTCTGTGGGTCCCCTACTCCACTAAGTCTTACGCTCCCCGCTGGACGCACAGTCTGTTGATCCTGCTTCCTATTCTCTGTCCCTTTTGTTCTTTATAGTCACGTATCCCTTAAATCCAGGTTAGACCTATGGATCAGGGATAAAGCATTTCCTTGTATACATTCTCAGTTCCCTTGCCTCTTCTCCTTAGTAATACTTTGCTGGTATAACTCTAGCTCTAGTTAAATCCAGCTTGCTGCTGCTTTTCCACTTGCACCCAAATAACTGAACAAGGATGGATAAAAACATAACAGCATACTGATTGGGCTTTCTGTAAGCTGACGACCACTGACCTTGTGTAGGGATTCCGTGCTATCTGGCAGTCCTGCCATTGCCCTGGTCCGTTTGATTCTTCCGCTTTCCTGGTTAGCTGACGTATGCATTTTGCTCTCCCTCAGCCTCCACTGGTTCTCCCTCCTCATTCTGAGCTTCCTGTGTTTCCAGGAACTCCCGCTTTCCTCTCTGCACCGCCGCCTCTGTCTGTCCCTGTAGTTCGCCTTCCCTCAGGTACTGTGGCTGAACTGCGCTTCTCCAAATGCCAGCCCCCCTGAGGTCTGCACACATTCCTCTCTCTTTTGCATACTTGCTCCAACAGTTCTCTTCCCTTCCCCTCTTTCTTAAATCATCTGTTTTACCCTTTCTGTTGGATTAGTCTCATCAGTTGATAAATCTGCTATAATTTTTCCCATCCTAAGAAGAATCTCTCCCCCATTTACCTCATTTTTTTCTCCCATTTATATAAACTTCTCTAAGGGTTTTTTATATTCATCTACTACAGTTTCCCCTTTCTCTCTCTTGAACACATTCCACATTGCCAGGCTCTTTGGTCTTCATCTAAAATCCTCATCTTCTCTGCTGGTTGACGTCGCTCATCACTTCTTTCTCCCTGGAACAGGGAGCCTGGCGAATGGCAGGGCTGGCACTAAAGGCACGCCAGGCTCCCTGTCTTCATTTGGCTCCTAGAACCCCACCCCATCTGATTCTTCTCTCTTATTGGCTGTTCTCTCTGAGGCCCAGCGCTCAGTCCCTCAGAATTCTCCCCACCTACCTGTGCTTCAGTCTTGGGGTTTTGTTAGAGTTGGTGATAGCTCTAACACTTTCTTTAGCCGGACTTTGCTCCTGATGTTCAGACATGTAAGTTCATCTGCCTACTCCACATTTCTGCTTGTATTTCTAACAGGCATGTCAGATGTAGCAGATCTCAAACTGAACTCCTGATATCCCCCCTCCCCCAATATCTTTACAGCAGTCCTCCAGTTCAGTCAACAGGAGATAATCCGTCCATTTATTGCTCAGGCCAGAGTTGGGTCAGAGTTTGGCACCATCCTTGACTCAGCTTTCTTAGACACCCCTCATAATACTTTCTCATCAAATCTCATTGACTCTATCTTCAGAATATATTCAGAGTCTGGTCTTTGCTTATTACATCTGCCGCTGTCCCCTCCTCTCCCAGCCGCACGGTGGAAGAGTGTCCTAACTGATCTCCGTGTATCTTTTCTTTCTTTTGCTGTGATCAGTTCTTTATGGAATAGCAGAGGGATCCTTTAAAAGTGAGAGCAGGTGACGTCACTCCTCTGATCAGGGCCCTCCCTGGCTTCTCATCAGGTGGGCAGTCCTCGCAGTGGCCTGCAGAGCCTGTGTCTAACATATATCCCTAAGTCCAGATGGAGTTCCTTTTTACTTGAGGCTCCGGTTCTGGTTTTTCCCCATCTGACTGGTACTTGCTCCAGCGCCTCTTCTGCAACAGCCTGGCCTTCTCCCTGGGCCTTAGTGCCAGCCCTGCCATCCGCCAGGCTGCTTTGTGCACGCAGTTCTTTCCTGGGTGCCCTGGCTACTTCCGTGCGTCCACCTTCTCTCTGCTTGCCTCCAGTCGCATAATGCACCTGAGAGTCTGTGTTCTGAGGAGAGATGCATTTTCAGTATGTGAGGACATTGGAGGAAAAGGAGACAGGATTTTTGGGGGGGATGAGGAGAGGACATTTATTTGAAACCCTTCAGAGCTGGGGTCAGAGTCAAATTTCGATCTGTGGGCCAAAACTGACCCACCACCTGGTTTTGTTTTTTTTTGTTGTTGTCGTTGTTAATAGGTTTTGAGTTAAGACTGATTTTTACATTTTTAATGGTAGGGGAAAATAAATGAATAGAATTCCATGATACATGAAGATGATGTGAGCTTTAAATCCCAGCGTCCGTAGGAAGAGTTTCACTAAAGCAAGCTGTGTGTGTGTGTGTTTGGATGCCGTCTCTGACTGCCCTAACCCTGCAGCAGCAGATCAGCTGGGCCAGAGTTAACAGGTCCTCACAGCCTGAACTATGTACTCTCTGGCCCTTTTCAGAAAAAGCTTGCCAGCCCTGCAGCTCTGTCTCAGGGACAGCTTGAGAGTCCTTGTCGTGACAGAAGAGGGGAAGACAGTGTATAAAGGAGAGGTTTGAGGTCTGCCAAAATGAGTTTCAGACTTTGGTGCAGACCGTTTCTGACAGGAGCTAGAGATGCTTTTATTCTCTGTTTCGGTTCTTCCTAACGCAGTCAGATCAGTAAGAGGTTTATGGTTTTAAATAACAACCAGTGGTGGTTATTCTCATCTCTGAACTTGTGTGAGTTCTAATAGTTTTCCTCAGTGACAGTGGTTAAACTCCTCTGAAGCACGTGTGCCAGTTTTTAATTAAATCTCAGGTGTTAGAGTAAATCTTCTGACGAGGATGAGATTCTCAGTTGTGGTGTCACAGTGACACGCATTTAGCTTCCTTGTCAGCAGGAGGTCCCACTGAACTACCTGTAAGGTGTGTGTACAGATAGTACGCTGGGCCTCTAACCTGCTACACATAATCGCCGGTGGTTTTCTTTAATTTTACTCAAATGGGACTTGCCAGGATTAAACCTACAGATCTGTTCAAACTTGAAGGAAATGAAATTCTACCCTGTGTATAATTCAGAGGCTGTTTTTGTTCTGTAATGTAACATTTCATTTCCAAGTTGTCTTCAGGGTATGCATTCCTATCCAAAAGGAATGTCTATCGGTTGGATTTTAATTGTCCTTCTAAGCACTTTGGGCTTTCTGTGAATGAAGTAGCTAAGCTTTTTAAAATCTTTGCGAGTATTTTGTGTTAGTTTGGTTGAAGCAGAAATGACAGCAATTTTTTATTATAAATAACATTTGTAACATATGAACGATTGACTGATCTTCACTAGTTATTTCACTGTCGTTAATCATTAAACATACTTAGCTGTGCTGTCTTGACAGTGAACATGGAATTTGCAGACAGAGTACATTAGGACCGCTTTGTATCTGTGCTGCCAAATAGCCTCCATTCAAGGCCATGGAGGAGGTAGAGAGAGTCAAATGTTTTCCTCCTGGTTACTGTTAATGGAGAGCTTTCTTTGTCCTTATCTGATGAAAGTTGTGTATTAAAATGTGGAGTAAGATCTGTAGCTATTTGTTATATGTCTCTGGAGGAAAAGGGTTTTTTCCCCCTGTTTCATCCTTTATAGAGGGATGCAGACATCTAAGAAATAGTGTCTGCTTTCAGGAAATGTAAAATGTAGTTAATCAGGTTACAACGCCTCTCCTTTCCCTCCCCCTTTACACTTACCCACTGTATCATTTAATAGGGAAGAAGAAATTAGATGTTTCTTAAATGCCAATTATGAGATGTCTACATCTTAAAATATGACCCTGGTTTTTCAAATTTTTGGGTCCAGGGGTGTGGATTTCTTAATGGATGAGTTGAGCTGGTTCCTGGGTGTTTACCTGGTTCTGGTTGCTGCTGCAAAGTACACCAATAGCCCTGGTCCCGACAGGCCTGGTAGGCATTTGGGTTCCATGGCGAGCCTGTGAAGCAGTGATATGCCGCCCTGAAGATGTGACTAGTCTCGTCTCTGTTTTAAAGTTGCACAAATGCAAGTTAGTTAGTGCAGATCTGGACCCCGAGGTATGAAAAAATACGGTCTTCTCATTTTGGGGATCTGTAGTCCAGCTGGGGTGGTGGACTGGATCAGTGAATGTAATCTGATGTGGAGAAGTGTTACTCCATGCTGTGGACTAAATTCCAGGGGAGCGTATAGGACTCTGAGGACCCCCGGGTCCTTTCTTCCAGGCAGAGGCTGGGGTGGGGGAGGTCTGAGGAGGGATTCTGGCGGAGGGCGCACATGCGAATAAACCCAGAGGAGGGCCAGTGCCTGCTGCCCTCGGGAGCCCACGGTGATCACAGTCCCCATTGATTTTCTCTTTGTGTCAAAAATATAAACTTGTGTGTGTGGAATAGAAGCTGCCAGGATTACTCTTGAGGAGCTGTTAATAGTTATTTGTGTGTCAGGAGTCTTTTGATTGACTTTAGTTCAGTTAAACATTTTTCTTTTGGCTGAAAGTGTAATAGAGGCATGTGTATGACACACAAAAATTGTGTAGCCCTTGGAAATTGTTGATTCGGGGTAGTTCCCGAGCTTACTGCTTGTGCTGTGCTTGGACTGCCAGGCACGCAGGTTTCTGAGAACAGTGCTTGTATTTAGTGTAGTCTGGTATCTTTTGTTGTTCAGCTGGTGAGCTGGGTCCGACTCTGCGGTCCTGTGGACTGCAGCATGCCAGGCTTCCCTGTTTTTCACTGTCTCTCAGAGTTTGCTCAGACTCATGTCCATTGAGTCGGTGATGCCATCCAGCCATCTCATCCTCTGTCTCGCCCTTCTCCTGCCCTCAATCTTCCCCAGCATCAGGGTCTTTTTTTCCAGTAAGTTGGCTCTTCATGTCAGGTGGCCAAAGTATTGGAGCTCCAGCATCAGTCCTTCCAATGAATGTTCAGCTTGATTTCCTTTAGGACTGACTGGTTTGATTTCCTTGCATTATAGTTTGAGTTCAAAGCTTTTATTGTGCTTGATAGCAGTTTTGAGTAAAATAGATGTTGAAAAGAGCGACACCAGAGAAGACCATTCACAGTAGGGAGGCGGTACCTATGTGAGAGGCTTGCGGAGGACTGGCTGAAAGAAACCACACTGGCCTCTTTCTCGCTTCTTAGTCATCATAGTAGGAAAAGAGAGGCTTTATTGTAGCAGATTAGTGAAGTTGTAGAGCTCTCCTTTTATTTGACTGGAAGATTAAGTAATAAATGTCTTCAAAACTTTATGCAGATGGAGTAGGTAGAAGTAATTAGGCTTATTCTTTGTTGCAGAAATCTTGATCACTCTTGGCATTCTTCAGAATACTTTAAACCCATGGGTATTTTCTTTGTGTATTAATAGGGCCTGCTCTATATTTAGTACTGTTGGAATTCAGAGCACACCTCCCCAAATAAGCCTCAATGTCATGTTGAGTTTTTTGAATTAAAGTTAGTTAAGAAAGAGCTGATGCAGGAGGGACCCTCTGACCCTCCTGTCTGTGTCTGAAAGCAGGCAGTAAATCTCCATGTGAGAGGTAGCCTCCCTGACTCCCGGGGCAGAAGGCCGCTCTCCCCAGAGACGGATTCAGGGCCCAGAAGCCTGTATGGACAAACCTGGTATCTTCTTGAATTTACTATCCAAGTGCTGACTCTGGTTAGGTTCTTTGCTAACTAAGTACCCAAGCCTGTTTCTTTGTTCTTTCAGTTCCTCACAAATGTATCCTTTCCTTGTCTGAAAAGTAAAAAAGCTGCCTGCTCTGGCCTACTTTCTTGGTCCTGTTTCTAGGATACCTCCATGCACACAAACTAAAATTTCTGTCTCTCTTGTTACTCTGTTGATTTTATTGTTAGTCCAGCCTGAAGCAGTCAAGGTGGGTAGAATGGGAAATTTCCTGCCCCCCAGCAGTGCTCTTTAGAGCTGTCTTGATGGAGGTAGTGAATGTTATTGTCTCTGAAAGTGGCTTATACACTTCATTGTTTTATTTGGTTTCTGAGGCTAGACTAATGCACAGCTCTAAACTTTGACCTCTTTAGTTGGTTACTCAGTCACTGAGACCTGAATCAAAGCTTTCATGATCCTTCTTTTAGAGAGGTCTGATGGCAGGGGGCGGGGTGGGGGTGGGCAAGTTATTTTCTGGGTGAATTTCCAAGTTTAGTTGATTAATTTATACTCTGTCTCTTTCGGAAACAAAATTTGAAGTGCTTTAAAAACAAAAAATACTTTGTAGCTCATCAGAAGTAACCGACTCACACTCCATGGAAGTTCTCCTTGGTTTGGAGCACAGATCAAGAAGTGGGAACTGTGTTTGCTTTTTTTGTTTTTGCCCACAAAGTGTTTTTTACATTATTGAAATAGATGCCAATGTTTAGAAATCAGATTTAACATGAAAATCTAGCTCGTCTTTTAAAATAGGTGGGTGTGTCCCCTTTCCCCAAGCCTGTACCAGCCATAGGCTGGAGCAGAAATGATAGGACTTAGGCTTCTTGCTTTCCACAGCCCACACTTGGCCCAGCTTGCCACTCAGGGTACTTACTCCACATCTTCAGACATTGAGTAACTCTAAAGAGATTTGCTAAACTTGAACTATAATTTTTGTGTATAAATTTTGTGTAGTCTAACAGTATACAAATTTGGGGAAAATGTAGTACTATTGATATCTGTAATAAAATCAAGTTGCCAAGCCAAAATAAATAAATACAGCTAGATAAAATGAAAGGTAAGGGAGGAAGTTGGAGGGGAGGGAAAAGCCAGATAGGAAAAATAAGGTTAGCACTCAGAAGTCATGCTGAGGGGTTTGTAGTGTTAAATATGGGTGGTGGCTTTGACTCCATGCTTCTTAAAGGCAAAGACAGGGAAGAGGACATGATGAATAATGGGATTTATTTTGTCCATCCTTAAGGTGAAACGACGACAGAGTACAAGTATTTATGGTCCTGAAGCTCCCAGAGGGGTGTCTCAGTGGCCTGGGGCGCTTCAGTGGTGGTCGTTCTGTGGAAATGCACTTCATCACCACCCCTTCCCCCCGTGGTCTGGCTTCATCCACGGGTGAAGTGTTCCCCTTCACTCTGCAGGGAGAGCGAAAAGAGAAACCCCACGTGGTCAGAACTGAGCTGTGAGCATCTCTTCAATTGTCTAACAGCAATCTGTCTTCTACCATTAGAGCAGATTCTTGTTTCTCTAGGGGATTCATGGAATGAGGAAATTGGCTGGCATTTAGGTGCCGTGTTGCGCACAAAAATTCTTCTCTTCATAACTCGGAGATGATAGCCAGTGCAGGCAGTGCTCCTGGCGTGAGCGGCGTGTGGGAACCGAGGTGCGGGCTGCGCGGGAGGGAACCGCTCTCCCGGGAAGGGCACTCACCCTGGTTTTCTCTCAACTGTCTCTCTCTCTCTCTCTGTCTCCCTCTGCTTCTGTCTCCTTCCCACTCCCCAAGCCCCCATCTCTGTGATTGCACATGTATAAGCTCAGAGACCTGCTGCTGGCTTGCTGTATCTGAGAATGGATGGTGTCTTGCCCCTCAGGCACTCCTTCCTGAGTTTTCTTTCTCGTGATCTTACTTTAGGTACAGATGCTGGGTGACGGAGGACGTGGTTGTACTCTCTGTCCGGAACAAGAGGTGCAGAGCTTCTGTTTTGAGAGCAGATCTGTAACCCCGTACTCAGCAAAAGAGTCCGAAATGCAACACCTGGGTGCAGTCTCAAAACCCACAGAACTGTCCGTGAACAGTCCCTGAGAATGGGGATTTGGGTTGCCGTGGGGAGTGGAAGCCGAGCAGTTCCAGTTGGGACTGTGGCTCCGAGGGCTGTGAGCTTAGTGGCCAGGGCACGCTGCTCAGACTCCTTTCTCTGCGCAGTTATCTCTAAAATGGCCAGGACAGTGTTGGCTTCATGAGGCTAATGCAGAGCTTCAGTGGGATAATACAGGGAACGGCTGATGAATCGCTTAGTCTCTGTAGCTCTTTTGTGTCATAAATCAAGGAACTGAAACAGATAGGCCTAACCTACCTCCCCACAAAATTAAGTTATCAATACAGGCAGTGTTCTGAAAATGACGTTTGGAAATTAGTCTTTTTTTTTTTAACTGATGTGCAACAATTTTATCATTTTTCAGAGAAACAGCACCCAGAACTATCTTCCAGAGAGTCCTGGATATCTTAAAGAAATCTTCTCATGCCGTTGAGCTGGCCTGCAGAGACCCATCTCAAGTGGAGCATCTGGCTTCCAGTCTGCAGCTGATAACGGAATGCTTCCGATGTCTCCGGAATGCCTGTATCGAGTGTTCTGTGAACCAGAATTCAATCAGGTACTATTCTTTCTAGTTACATACATGCCTTTGATTATATGGGCTTCCCAGCTGGCACCAGTGGTAAAGAGCCTGCCTGCCAATGCAGGAGATACAAGAGATGCAAGAGATGTGGGTTCAGTCCCTGGGTTGGGAAGATCCCCTGGAGGAGGGCCTGGCAGTCCACTCCAGTATCCTTGCCTGGAGAATCCCATGGACAGAGGAGCCTGGTGGGCCACAGTCCAGGGGATTACAAAGAGTCAGACACGGCTGAAGCTACCTAGCACGCATGCATGCTTTGATTGTATTTTGTGTCTGTGCTTGTTGGTTCTGCTGTATTGGCTTATCCAGTAGAAATGATTTTGGCATCACAGCTGCCTGTTTTTATTCAGACTCTCTCTCCACGTCTCGGGGACAAGTGCTCTGAAGGACTTGGCGTGGGAGACTCTTATTAGATGAGTTTGTAAAGGGACAGCATGTTTAACATTAAGGTTGTTCCGTTTCTTACTTGTATTTATATGTTTAGAGGTATTTGGTTTTCTACATAAAAAGTGATTTGAACTTATCTTTGATCCTTTGATTCTGCCTGCCTAAAGGCATATGCATTTAGACTTATTAGCTGTAAATATTTTAACTTGTTTTCATGTTTTAATTAGTTGTTCTTGTCTTTACTTTGAACAGGGAGCACGTTGTGAATTTCTGAGATGAAATTCATATTGTGAATTTCTCAGCTTTCCTCAAGATCCTGTAAACTTGCCAGCTTTCCTTCCACCTAACTTACAATGTACAACTAAAATGTAATTACAGAGACGAGCGAGAGAATTCCTGCGCTGTTCTTGTTCTTTTACGTGTTACACTCTGCTCCCAGAACTGAGCACCTTTCCTCTTTGGTTTTATGGAATCTACTTTTTATTAAAAGTTTTTACTTGAGGGGAAGTCAGAAGCCACAGAGCATGCTCACCTTTATTTCCTGGACTCGAGTGTAGACAGAGCCCAGGGGCCTCGCTGTCAGCTGCCAGGATGAGTGAAGTTGAGCTGGTGCAGAAGCCAGTAGAGAGTTTCCCTTCACTGCCTGGACTGTCTTACACCTGAGGCTTGGATATGATTAATGAGATTCTTTAGATCAAAGGAGAGGGCAGCGGGGGGGAAGCGAGGGTTTAACTTTAGCACAGAATTGAACATGGCATCCTGTGCAGATAAATGGATAGATACAGTGATAATCTTGGTAGTAATAGTTAACATTGAGAAAGTGTAACTAGTTATATGCTAGATGCAGTAGGCCAGAACCAAGTTTATTTTGTCACTTTGCAGGCGGGGAGGCCTATACTGTGACAGGAGAGGGAAGGAGAGCCCTGAATGGAAATTCTAACCATTTGGGGTGTCAACTCCTGGAAGAACCATTCCTCTAGTCAGAAGTACAAGAGAGATTCTGGTCAACCTCAACTAAAGCTGATGTTGCCAAGCCTGTCAGGGTTCAGATCTCAAGCAAAATGTATTTTTCTGATGTTTTAAGTTATTAAATAATTAATTAAAAAGTAGGATGCTATTAGGGCCTAGGTCTTTTTATAGCCTTTGTCTGAAAATTGCACTTTGTGTGGACTGGAATTACTTTTTGCCAAGGCTGTATGGAACATGGGATTTAATACAGCAGAGCAAACCATCTGAGTCATATGCAGTTTCAGGAAGTACTCAGAGAAGACTGTTAAAAGCAGTTAGCCCTGCCTGTAAACATGACCCCGCTGCTGGGGTTGCTGGGCTGCCGCTGCAGAGAGCCGGATGAGCGGCGCAGGCTCTGTGGTCGCTGTCAGGCGGCTCGGCTTCCCACTGCGGTGTGAGAGCAGCCCTACGCTGTGCGTGAAAGACGCACGTGCTGTGTCCCGTGAAGCCTCACTCGTGAGCATCGAAACTTGAGTTTCATAGAATTCGCATGTCATGAAGCTGCATTTATCTCCTCCCCTGAATCTGGCCGATAGAAGTAGGCAGTGCGCCCAGTCACCTGGCAGCTGTTTGTATGTGTAAAGGCAAGGGCAGAGAAGGGAGCAGCGTCTTCCCTCCCGAGGCAGGCGCTGAGCTGCGTTTCCCTCTAGCCCCGTATTTGAATAGAGGAGGGGCAGTGCCGTCTGCCCGCCTGGGCTCGGGGAGGGGAGAGAGGGTCCTAGCCTTTGTATGCCCTCCCGACCCTCGTCTTTAGCAGTGAATGTCTTGGCCTAATTCTGATTCATGTTGAGAAGAAGTGAA
The DNA here is from genome assembly GCA_006410935.1 of Redunca redunca. Taxonomy (NCBI): domain Eukaryota; kingdom Metazoa; phylum Chordata; class Mammalia; order Artiodactyla; family Bovidae; genus Redunca; species Redunca redunca. The sequence goes on along the minus strand of SJYQ01000268.1, from coordinate 136,426 downwards.
GAATGTAGGGAGCTATAGGAGTTTCTTTTGCTGTTGTAACAAATTACTGCAAATATAGTAACTTAAACCAACAGAAATTTATTATCTGACAGTTCTAGAGTTCAGAAGTCCAAAATCCATTTTTCTACCTAAAGTTAAAAGTGTCAGCAGAGCTGGCTCCTTCTGAGTCTCTAGCAGAGAATCTGTTCTCTTGCTTATCTGTTAGTAGCTTCTAGAGTCTGCCTGCTTTCCTTACTTCATGGCTCCATCTTCCCATCTTCAAAGCAACGCTGTAACATCTTCCAGTCTTTCTGACTCTGACCATCTGGTGTCCCGCTGATGAGGACCATTATAGTACATAAGGCCCACCTAGTAATTAAAGATAATCTTCCCATCTTCAGATTGTTAATTTAATCATACCTAGAACGGTCTCGTGTATTTTCTGACCAGTTCTTATTCTCCGACACCAGCCAGGAGTCCAAAAATTCAAATCCATTCTGACCCTAACTACCTCATGTTAGTATTGTCAGATCCCATAACTTGGTGATATCAATTTCACAGGATTGTCCCACTTGAAGCCAGGTGCAAATGGGGTCCCCAGGCTACATTTCTGCCCAGCCGACAGCAAACTCAGGGCTTCCCAGGGTACCCCTCAGGTTTGCTAATTCAGTAGAACGACTTGGAACTCAGGGAAGCTCTTTACATTCTGTTGCAAGTGTCCTGTAAAGGGACAGTCACATGGAAGGGATACTCAGGATGGGGCAGGGCACAGAACTTCTAGGCCTTTTCTAGGCCTGCCAGCTTCTGGACACGTTGCAGTTGAAACCTTTCCAAACTCACTGTTGAGGACTGTTCATGGCAGTTCTGTCACATAGGCATGACCGGTTGGGTCATTGGCCAGTGGTAATTGAGCTCAGTCTCCAGCTGAGATGGGAGGTTGGGGTTGAAGGTTTCAGCTGTCTGACCTGATCTTAGGGTTGGTTCCTGTGGCAGCAGCCCCTTCCTGAAGCCATCTACAGACCCAGTGATAGTCACCTAATATATTAGCATAAACTGAGGAGGGTTGAAGGGGCTTGTTAGGATTAACGAGAGCCCTTCCTGTCACACAGGGACTTCAAGGATATCAGGAGCTCTGTGCCAGAAACCTGGGGACAAAGATTAAATATATATTTATTATATCATACCTCTTTTGCCATGTGAGGTAACATTCAAAGTTTCAAGTTCAGTATGTGGACATTTTTCAGTGACCATTATTTCACCTAGCACAGTCTACCCTTTGGCCCCTAAAGATTCATGTCCATACTATGTGCAAAATACATTCATCTCGTCCTAAGATCCCTCAAATTCTTGAACCGTTTTAGCACCAACTAAAGTCCAAAATCTTACCTAAGTCTCATTAGTGTCCCAAGTCTTACTGTCTGAATTACATATGGTTGAGATTCTGGGTGTAATTCACTCCGGCGCAGAATTCCTTTTTATCTTTGGGCTTATGGAACTGGACAGCAGGTTGTCTGCTCCCAAAATACAATGGAGGGACAGGCATAGGGTAGCAGTTTTAGACATTATCCTCTAAAAAAGGAGAAAATTGAGGGAAAAGAGGAGTCATTGGTCCCATGCAATTTCAAAATCCTCTTGGGCAAACTCAGGTTTTGAGGCTTGGGAATAATCCTGTGTGGCTTGAGGCTCTGCCCTTGCCCCTACCCTCAGAGTCATCCTTCCTTTTTCTTGAAGGGTAAGGGTAACACATATTTTCACCTGAATAGTTTTATCAGTCTTCTTTCACTCTTTGTGCATTTCATCCACTTTGGCAGGTTTCTACTGGTATGACATTCTTAAAAACCTTGTGGGTCTCATGGGTATGTCATGGGGATTTATGCACCAGTGGGCAGTATAGAGTGTGCTGTCGAGCTTTCTCAGATAACCCATCTCTATTCCTGATTTCTGCTGAAATGACCAAGGGGGATTCGGAACATGCCTCATCTCCTTAAAGAGCTCTCTGGGTGACGGAACACTCACCTTTGAGTTCTTCCAAGTCATAAGCAAAAGGTTGTCTAGCCACGCCCTCAGCTTTCTCTCTAGAGCACAATTTCCTAACAGTGGATATTCTAGTTATCAGCGTCTTTTGCTATCTGGATGGACCAAGAGTTTCCCAAGTTATACCTAGTTCCCTTTTAGCCTGCTTTATCTCTACTTGGATTTTTACCGTGTGCAGCAAGAGGGAATCAGGGCACACTGTAAGTATGTTGCTTGGAAATCAGCTTAGCTAAATATCCAGTTTCATCTTTTGCTAAGCTTCTGCCCCGGTAGGAAAAGGATTGCCTTTCTTCCAGTTTCCACTCCCATATTCCTCACTTCCTTCTGGGATCTCACCGGCGGTGCCTTCAGTGTCCACATTTCTACCAGTGATTTGTTCAAGGTGTCTTGGCTTTTCCTGTCATGCTTCTCAAAAGTCTTCCAGTCTCTGCTTGTCGCCGAAGTCCAAAACCACTTCCGTGTGTTTTTTATCTGTTACAACAGCACCTCGTTTCTGCTACCCAAGTCAGTGTCTTGTTGCTACTGTGACAAATTACTAAAGCTTAGTGGTTAACACAACACAGATCTGTTATCTCACAGTTGTGGGGCTCAGAAGTCTACAGTGGGTCAGCATGGCTGAGTCCTTCCTGGAGGCTTTTCCTGGCCTTTTCAAGCTTCTAGAGGCTCCTGCATTTCTTGGCTCATGGCCATCTTCTCTGACTCTTATAAGACCCGTGTGATATACTGGGGCCACCTGGTTAATCTGGGATAGTCTTTTCATCTCAAGGTCCTTAATTTACTCACAACTGCAGAAGTCCCCTTTGCCATGTAAAGTGGCACATTGACATGTTTAGGAGGTGAAGATGTGGGTGCCTTGGAGAGCCATGAACCTGCCCGCCATAGGAGCTGTTAGCCAGTGGTCCTTGCATTCTTGGGATCATTCGAAGTGCAGGCTTAAGAACAGGAATTTGTCTGACTTTGTCTTTTTTGAACACCTTATACAGGAACTTGGGTACAATTGGCGTTGCGGTTGACTTGATTCTTCGTTTTCGTGAACTGCGGGTGGAACAGGACTCCCTGTTGACAGGTAACTGAGAGTGTGAATCGTGGATTATTTATATCTTTGACAAGGATGTAAATGCCACTGCTTAGAGTATTACATCGTTCATTAGAGCAAATGTTCTGCATATTCTGAAACAGAAACTTCATTATTAAATGATATTAAAGGGTGATCATAAAAGAAAGGTGTAGTAACTTCCTTGCCTCCCTTGTAGGCTGTGTCCCTCTCGGAGTCCTTGCCTTGGGGCACTTTTGCATCTGACTACTTGTGGAGACAGGGCCTTTACAGAGAGGATTAAGATGAAGTGCGGTCACGGGTGGGCCCTAATCTGCAAGACTGGGCTCCTTACAGAAAGGGGAGATTAAGACACAGACAGGTGCAGGGGACAGCACGTGAGAACACAGAAGATGACCATCTGCAAACTGAGGAGAGAGGACTCAGGAATCCAGGCCTGCCGACCAGAAGAAAACAAATTCTTCTTCAAGCCCCTCAGTCCCTGGTGCCTTCTGAAGGCAGCCCTGGCCTATGATTACGTGTGGTGTGTCAGGCCCTCTCCTGGGTGTTGGGTGTGATCTGAACAGTGACTGTAGCATACAGACATGTCTGTCTTCAGGGTGCTTATGTTCCAGTGAGGGCAGCCTTGCATTACATGTATTAAATAAGTCAGATATATAGCATGACAGGGAAGGAAGTTAGCTCTGGTTGTTAATAGCTGCTGATGTGGGATTAAGAGGAAACCATGCTCCTTAATATGAAGACAAGAACCCCTTCCAGGCTTTGGGATGTTTTTGGTTCTTGGGCTACTTGCATCAACACGACTCCTTTGGACAGGGGTTATTATCATAACATTATATTTTAAAAAACAGAATTTTAACAGATGATCTCTTTACGCAAAGAATTGAAATACTTGTTGGTAAACCTGTCATTTAATAAGAACGTTTCAAATGTATTAAATATCCAGTTTATAAAATGTACTAGATTGGAGGTGAGGAAAATTCTTTTTTAGTAATAATTCAGTGAATCATTACTTTTAAATGAGAAATCTCCAGCTGTATTTAAAATATGATTTGATTTATAAGTTAATTTATACAGTGTTCTTAATGCCTATGATTACATAAAGTAAAGCGTACTTCTGTGAGTGTTAGTGGGACACTGCTGTGAGAAGGTAGAGAATTTGAGCTGATCATTTTTCTTCACAGACATGGAAACTGAGGCCCATGGGAAACAGGCTCTAAGTGCGCTCTTGGAGGTGCTGCCTGGCTTGGTTTAATTCTCATCCTCCTGTGATTTCTTCGTATTTTCATTTAAGACGCATTTGTTAAGATTCCTGCATCATTCTGTTTGATTTAGAATTCTTCCTCTGGGATGTTGTAATTATTTACTTGTTTTTGATTTTATTTATGTTTTTTAAAGGTGTTTTGGGAGTGGCCCACACCACATGGCATGTGGGATCTTAGTTCCCTGACCAGGAACCAGACTGGCACCCCGTGCATCAGAAGCTCGGGGTCTTTCTTGCCTTGACCCCTGGACTACCAGGAAAGGCCCTGTAATTATTTTTTTGAACTAATTAAATCATGTAAGAATTTGCACACAAAGTGTTTGCTCTAAGTTTTTTGAAACAGCAGTAATTTCTTGAGTATTCTCAATTTGGTAGGGTGTAGGATTAGGTTGTAAAGTGTTTTAAAATGTTATGTATTTAAAAGTATTTCCGTAGCTCCATTTTATGATAAAGCAAAAGCCTTAGAGCTCAAACTAGAGGATTAAAGATCCGCAATAAAACACAGATTCCACTCCCTTGCCTGGAGAGGCAGTTGTTTGTGAAGTCTGACTGTGGTATGGTAATCTAGACAGGGAGTTCAGAATGTACTACGTTTTCTAATTGCTGTGAAGTAAGATGTGGTGGGTAGCATGTCCCTGACAGAGCTGAGGAACTGGGCTGGGCAGGAGTAGGCTTCTCTCATAATGATGGATTCCTAAATAAGACGCCCAGAGGAAGCTGCAGGAGTGCTGTGATTAAATAACCATTAGTGAGAGCCGGCCGCCTCCACTGTGCTGGGGTCCCGGCCCCACTTGCCCCCTCAGAGGCCCGCTCTCCTCTCAGCACCTTCTGCTCTCTGCTCCACTGCCTGTCAGCCTGTAATAGGATGTGCTCTCCTATCCTCCGTCTGTCTCCTTGACCCTGTGTCCCCCTCGATCGCTGTCCCTTCTCTCGGTCCCTCAGTGGCTGCGGAAGGTCGGTTACTTGGTGTTTACAGTATTGGGTATAAGATTGTTCTGTCCCTTTTTCTCAGGGTCAGTTTTCTGTTCCCTGGGGCAAATAGATGATCTAACAAAAAATCTGAGGAGCCAGTTTCCAAAGCTGTGAATGAACTAGTTTGCTATTGTTTGGTTGGTGGCTTGCTGTTCGTTGGTACTTACCAGTCAGAGAGAGAGACCTGTGTAGGCCTGTTTGATGTAAGATGCCCTGAGAGCTGTTGACAGTGTAGGTAGCTGCAGTTGTATCAGTGAATTGCTGTCGTCGTCGCTGCTGGGACAGGCACATAGCGCAGTTCCTCACCACTTTAAGTGAGCAGTGGGTGCGTTTAGTGCGTTGGCAGTGTTGTTCACCGCCACCTCTGTCTGACTGGAAGGCTCTCGTCACCCCAGAGACAGAGCCCGTGCCCCCGAGAGGCCGCTTCCCGCTTCCCACTCCCCACTCCTGGCCACCACCATTCTGCGTTTTGTCGCTATGGGTTTGCCAAGTCTGGGTTTTTCATATAAATGGAATCATAGAATTATGTGACCTTTTTTGCCTGGCTTTTTCACTTAGCATAATGGTTTTTGAGGTTCATCCACATTGAGCATGTGTCAGAGCTTCGTTTATTTTTATGACTGAGTGATACTCCGTTGTATGCACAGACCACATTTTTGTTCGTCTGTTCATTCATTGTCTCCATGGTTTGACTCTTGGGCCACTCTTCGGCTATTTAGAATAGCGCTGCCATGAACACACATGGATTTATTTGAGTACCTGTTTTTTTCAGTTCTTTTGAGTATATACCTAGGAGTGGAATTGGTACATCAATTTTATATTTAAATTTTTAAGAAACTGCCAGACTTTTCCATAGCAGCTGATGCTTTTATATTTTCACCAACAAGGTCCCAGTTTCTCCACATCCTTGCTGACATCTGTTTTCCTTTCTTTGGATTATAGTCATCCTTGTGGGTGTGAAGTGGTATCTCATTGTGGTTTTGATTTGCGTTTCCCTAATGACTAACAGTGTTGAACATCTTCTCATGTGCTTTTTGGTTATTTATAAATCTTTGGGGCACTGTCTATTCAGATTCTTGGCCCAGTTTTTAATTGGGCTGTTAAATTTCGTTGTCAAGTTGTGAGAACTGTTTATTTATTGTGGATACTAGGAGTTATGTTGAATCTGTAGACCCACTTGGGGAGAATTGCCATCTTAAGGATACTGAGTGTTGTGGTCCGTGAGTGTGGGACATCTCTCCCATTTTTTAGGTCTTCTTTAGTTTTTCAGTTGTGTCAATTTCAAGTAGATAACTTGTGTTTATTAATGGAGTTGGAAGGATATTACTGAGGCAGGGAGGAGAATGGAAGTGATGTTTCTTAGGCGTTCTTGAAAGAGGCAGCCAGTGATGTTAATGAATCTTATTTGGAATTCAAGAATGAAACTTTGGTGTCACAATGAAACTTAAACACATTGTATAGTGCCTAAGTTCAACCCTAATACAGACCTTTTTAAAAACAGTGTTCTAACTCCTAATACAGCGCCTGTACTATCTTTTGATTCTTTTTCTGTGAGAACCTTATTCTTCATAGATTTTTAGCTGGATATTGGTGCCAGAGTTTTGTTACCGCTCTTGAGGTAAGAACTATAATTACGTTGTCAAAATAATATTTAGAGTATTATTTTCAGAGAATAATTGCAGTGGTGTGACGAATATCTTATGCTCATCAAATTTTATGTAAACATAGGCATGAGTTATTTTAATTGAGTTATTGGTGTTGTTTTTGGCCTTTGTTCTTCACTAATCTATAAAAATAATGTTGGGCTTTTTGAGGGACTTTGTAACATTTGCAATATTTACATAAAGATCAGTTGATAAGCTGTTTGGTAAAAGTAAACTGTCATTTGTACTTGCCTTGAGTTTTCTTTTCTTGTTTCTAGGATGTCTTTAAACCTTTTCCTTCCCAGAATTGTGTTCTGATTCAGAGAGCTAATTTTTAGTTGCCTGATGAGTTGCTGGGTTCATTGGCTTTCAGACTAACTTATATTGTTGGCTCTTCTTATGTGTGTTAAAATTTTACAAGGATTTCAGTGTTAATATTCTGAAATATTCAGAAGAAATATTAATGTCATTTTAAACTATGACAAGATTAAAATGAAGATTTTTATTATGAACATTTTATAAAATTTTATTATAGAGTAATTTTTTTAAATACATAAAATTTTTAAAAGGCCTTAAAATGCATCTCTGGATTTATCATCAAAACAATTTTTCATCTGATTCCAAAGAGGATTGGCAAAAAACAAAATCGGAGAAACAGGATTTACTCCCTAGCTCATCCCTCTGTCCAGTAATTTCTCCTTATTTAATTTCTATAAGAATTTATCTTTTTGTCCAGATCTGACAAATAATGCATGCCAGCACCCTTTTTCCATCCCGTGGCAGGTCATGAGCCAGTCAGGCACTCTTCTTGGACGACTTATAGAGTAATTTTTAAAAGCTCAAAAAAGTGGGAAGAAGAAGAATCGTCGTCGTCTACGCAGGCTACGTTAGACACTGTCTGCCGGTCGTCCTCAGTGTTTGTGTGTAGGAGTGTGAACGTGTGCTTGCAGTCTTGCATCCTGCTTTATTTTAGATTAAATGTTAACTTAATCCAGTTTTGAGGGTCTTGCTTCAGCATTTTGTTTGCATGGTTTTTTGTCTCAGTGTTTTCTTTTTGGCCACAGTTTCGCACTCTTCTTTGAGCGGCCAGTTGTCTGTTACTCTGACTGAGTGACTGGCCCGGGCTGCTCACGCGCCTCAGCCTTCTCCATCTCCACAGCTGCTCTGCCTCTGAGGTGCTGGAGCAGCAGCGACGGCTTTGAAGGGAGGCCTGGGTTTCGGGAGCCTGCGGACAGAGCCCCGCGTGCCCAGCCGAGCAGGGCTCTAGGAGGGTGGAGGCCTGCAACTCCTCTGCCCCTGAAAATGTCCCCTGGTTGCTGCCTGGCGGGATTTCCTTTAAGGGAGCAGGGCCTTGGTCTCATCCCAGCTTCTCCTGTGGCTCCTTCCCGACGAGCTGGTCCTGGTCCCTGGGAAGAGCTGCAGCATGTTCTCACCCGTCCTGCTCCTGCCACTTGCGGGCGTGGTGGCCTGGGCTGGGGGCCACCCTTCTGAGCTCTGGTGACTGCACAGGGGGATGATGTTGCCCCCGAGTCTGTGGGGGTGCTGTGGGGTTGAGTGTGACGATGCAGACAGAACGCGGGTGTCTGCTCTTGGGAAACAGCGCGTGCCTGTCAGCACTGTTGCCTCTGGCCTCCCACCTAGGCTCTCGAGGCTGTGTTTATGCCTGTGTTCCTTCCTCAGGAGTATCCTGCTCTGGTTTCACTCAGGGTCTCGACCCTCCACTCTGCCTGTATGGGCCGTCTGGCCCCAAGGGAACCACCTTGAGAACAGGCGCTGACCCCGCAGCATGGGTGCTGGGTAGGCGGAGCTGGGGCCTGTGAGGCACTGGCCTGTGGTCTCAGGTGTGAGCTGAGGCAGGGCTGGGGCAGGGGTGGGCGTGCAGGCGTCCACGGCAGTGTCTGTGACCGCAGACTACACACCAGGATCGGGTGCCCGTGGGAAGTGGCTGGCTATCTGCCCTCCTCGGTGTGCAGTCCGGGGTGGCAGCCATTATGGACCAGGGCCCTGGGTTGTTGCTGACCTGGACCATGTGCTTGACCACTGTGCCTCCATGTCTTCACCCGTAAAATGGAGATGATGATACCTGCCATATGGTGGAAGTTAAATAAGAATCTATGTAAAATAAAGCACTTAGAACGATGTGAGTTGCATTAGTGATTGTCCAGTGTTAGGTGTTGCTCTGGTTCCGAGACAGCTTTGAGCTTAGCCATCTGTGCCGTTTGGTGTTGCTGGGGTAAGCGGTGTCCACAAACTCATGTCTCCTCCATGTTCTGTGAGGTTCAGCCAGCGGAGGGTCTTGTGGGTGAGTGGAGGCAGCAGGAAGGAGAGCGACTGCTCCCCACTCGTATCTCCCTTGAACGGCCCCCTTTCCAGCTCCCTTCCCCCAGGAGCCTTTTGGTTTTCTCTCTGAGACCCTGTCAGCCAGCCTGGCCCTTGCTGAGGCCCCCCCGCTCAGGGAGGTCTGGGCCCCCTGTGCGGAGCCCCCAGCTCCTGGGTGCTCAGAGCCTCACCCCCTCCCCTTGGGCTTCCAGTTTTAAGGGTGGTGAGTGGTGGTTTTCTGTAGCCTTAGCCTCCGTGTTACCTCAGTCTTGCCTTTTTAGTTTAACTAATGGCCACATATTAAATTTTCTTTGTTAAAGGATAGTTTGGCTTCTTTGTCTGATGACACCGTCCTGGTGGCTTGAGCTGTGTGTGTTTTCCAAGGCTGTGCCTGACAACAGCTTTTCTTGCTCCCCTTTCCCTTCCTCCCTGCTGCCTGGGCCCCTCTCGCCATCTCTGCACCAGCTGGGGTGCAACCAGGAGACAGAAACCACACTGCAGTTTGAATAGGGAAAATTTAAAAGAAAGAATTACTAACTATAACAAAGGCTTGAAATAACAAGGGATTGACTACTAAGAAGTAAGGAGAATGCCAAAGAACACAGGAATTGCACACAGGAGGAGTGGCCAGGGCCCCAGGGCTGAGATGAGTGTCTCAGGAAGAGGCTCCCTGCTCCCCCCTGAGGTCTGAGATCCAGGCCTCCTTGTGGAGGGTGCGGTGGTGCTGCAGTTGCTGAGGGCTGATGTTGGTGGAACCTGCTAGACACCCACCCTCTGGGGTACAGGGGGACGTCGTCCACAGGCTGCTTCCAGAACATGGAACTGGCTTCAAAGCGTCCTGAAGAAGCTCCTGCTGCTGGACACTGCTGGTTGTCCCGCTATGCGGGAACGCGTCGCTAGAGAAGCTGTTCCTGCAAGAGATGAGCCCAGAGAAGCAGAAGCCTGGCCAGAGGAGGACCCCAGAACCAGAGGGGAACTCTCCCTTTCCCATAGGGCAGGCCGGGCCTGCTGATGGAGGAGGCATCTGAAGACCTGCCTTTAGTCTGCAGAGCAGGGCGAGAAGCTAAGAGGCAGCAGTTGGTAGCTGGTTCTCAGGCAAAAATAATTCAAATGTGCTTTGTTCACTGGTGTGAAGGACTTCAGAGAACCCTCAGTTCCTAGTGCACTGCGTTCTCATGAACGCTTTGTTATTTTCTAACTGAAATTTTTGCCAGTCCGGTGTGTGTAGTATAATCTTGTGGTTTTCCCGTGGGCTCGAGTGCCTTTTCTTGTATACGTGTGTGTATGTAGACATGTGGACTTCCGGGTGTCTCAGCGGTAAAGAATCTGCCTGCCAAGCAGGAGATGTGGATTTGATGATCCCCTGGAGAAGGCAGTGGCAGCCCACTCCAGTATTCTTGCCTGGGCAATCCCATGGACAGAGGAGCCTGGAGGGCTGTAGTCCATGGGCTTGTAAAGAGTTGGACATGACTTAGCGCCTGAACAGCAATAACATGTATACACATATATGTTCAGTGGATTTGGACAGATGTGTAGCACATGTGTCCATCATTGTAATATCATACAGAGAAGTTTCACTGCCCTAAAGACCCTCTGTGCTCCACCTGTTCACACCCCCTCCCGGCCCCTGACCCCTGGTGGCCACTTGTCTTCTCGCTGTCTCCATAGTTTTGCCTTTTCCGGAATGTTGTAGAGTTGGACTCACGCAGTTTGTAGCCTTTTCAGATTGGCTTTTCATTTGGTGTTTAATGTTCCTTTCATAGCTTGGTCACTCATTTATGTCTAGTGCTAAATGACACTCCATTGTCTGGATGGACCTCAGTTTATTTATCCACTCGCCTACTGAGGGGACATCTTGGCTGCTTCCAGGTGTTGGCAGTTAGGAGTAAAGTTGCTGTAAACATTCATGTGCAGGGTTTTGTACGGACATAAATTTTCATTTACTTTGGGTAAATACCACAGAGTGCGATTGCCGAGTTGTGTGCTGAGTTTGTTTGGGTTTGTAAGGAGCCACCAGACTGTCTCACGAAGTGGCTGCGTGAGCCTCATCCCCACCCACAGTGAACCAGAGTTCCCCCGCTCCACGTCCTCGCCTGCACTCGACAGCGTGCTGGGTTTTGTCCAGAATTCTGCAGCTTTATTTGTTGAAATAGTCTAAATATGTCAACTAGGTTGTTATTAAATCTTACTCAAATCTTCTAAATATGCTGATCGTTTTGTCTGCTTGTTTTATAATTTACTGAGAAAAATATATTGTTATTGCTGAATTTAACTGAATTTTTCTCTTTGCTCTATACTTTTGTCCATTTTTCTTTTATATATATTTGAAACCATATTATTAGATGATTCAATTTAAAATTATGCCTTTCTGATAAATTAATTCTGAAATGACTTTTTAGAAAACCTTCCGATAATGCTTTTTGCCTTAAAGTTCATCATGTCTGATTTTAAGTGGTGTCTGACTGCCCTTGTAGGCTGGTGTTTGCCTTGTATGTCTTTTCACCATTCTTTAACCATCAGTACTTCTGTAGCTTTGTATTTTACATGTATGTTTTATATCCAGTCTCAGGGTAACTGTTTCAAGTGGAACACATATTCCAGTGATATTTAATGTGATTACAGGTAAATTTGTGCCTACAGTTGCAGTCTTTTTTATATAAGAATATTGTTTTGGTGAGGGCTTTCCTGGTGGCTCAGTGGTAAAGAAGCCACCTGCCCATGAAGGAGACTCGGATTTGATCCCTGAGTCAGGAAGATCCCCTGGGGAAGGGGTGGCAACCCACTCCAGTGTTCTTGCCTGGGAAGCCCCATGGACAGGGGAGCCTGGCGGGCTGCAGGCTGTGGGGGCGCAGAGTCAGGCGTGACTGAGCGACTCAACAGCAGCATGCCTTGTTTTGGTGAGGTATTTCAATATCGACCCCATGTCCAAAGGTTCAGTGTGGTGAGAGACTTTCATAGTTGAGAGACGCTAACAGAACTTCTTGTTGAATAACATGAGGAGTATTTCTTTTCAGGATACATTTTAGTGAGTTCAGACTCTTCGTCACAAATCTGTTTTGCTCTTGTCACCCCTCAGCATTTCGCTGTGGCCTGCAGTTTCTAGGCAACATCGCCTCCCGGAATGAAGACTCCCAGTCTATTGTTTGGATGCATGCATTCCCAGAGCTCTTCTTGTGAGTATATTGATAAGAATTTTTCTGACTTCTGAGAAGGTTGTAGTTACATCACTCCACTTATGTGAAGTTCCACAGGAAGAGCTAACCTTGGTAATAGAACTCAGGGCGGTAGCTGCTCGTGGCAGGTAGTGGCGGGTTCGGTAACTGCTGGGAGAAGGCGTGAGGGCGTCTCCTGGGTCGAATGTTCAGCATCTTGGTCTGGGTGGTGGGCACATAGGTGTATGCATATCTGGTAATTTATTGGGCTGTACACTTAAGATTTGTGCCCTTTATTGTGTGTCAGTTTTTACTTTATGTGAATAAAAGTTTTGGTTAAGTAAATCCTGTTAAGGATACTTTTTAATAAGGAAAAAATTTAAAAGAAAAAACTAGAAAGCACTGAAGTACGGGCACTGACTGAATCACACGTCTGTTAACTGAGCGTCTCTGTGCTCAGCACAGTGCTGTGCGTCTTGGTAGACGTGGGCCAGTGTAAGGCGTTGGGAAGTCAGTGTGTTTGTCTCAGCTGGTTCATGGTGTTGTTTCTGGTGATTTACTGCTTTGCATTGATCAGCTGTGTTAGTGTATCAGAGGCGGAGCCTTGAGATGAAAGGTGGGTGGGCGATGGCCGCGGGAAAGGCCTGTCCAGGAGCAGGAGGCCTGCCTCTGATCCGGGGTCCGCTCCAACCAGGGGCTGTCCGTGGCGGTGGCCACAGTGTAAGCACCAGAGCAGCTGTTGTCCAGGTGCCCCGAGCTGCTGTTTACTGTGCGTTTCCCTTCCTCTGTAATGTCCCTGTGCTTCCCTGGTGGCTCAGTGGTGAAGAATCCGCCTGCAATGCAGGAGACACGGATTTGATCCCTGGGTGGGGAAGATCCCCTTGAGAAGGAAATGGCAACCCACTCCAGTATTCTTGTCTGGAGAATCCCGTGGACCGGGGGCAGGCTCCATAACTTAGCGACTAAGCAGCACCAACAGCGCGCCTGCGGGACAAGCGGTGCTGTCCCCATTTGGACAGATGGCGGAGTTGATGCTAATCGTTGATAGATGGCGCAGCTGCAGTGGGAGCCCCGTGCTGCCCTCAGGATCCAAGCCTACACTTTTTAAATACCAGCTGCCCAAATTCTGTGCCGAGATTGTGCAGGTTTTCTGGGCTCGTCTGTACAGAGTTAGGATGAGGTAAATGTGCATGTTGTCTCTAGCTCACTGGGCTGGTAACTGGTTCTCAAACTCCTGTCGATACTAGAGTTGAAGGCAAAAAATCTTTGTGGTTAGTAATAACTGAGCTTAGGCTGGAAGGAGGAGTGGGTGGAATTCAAGCTATAGAAATAAACACCGCTCACTTTTGAGAATTTGTTCCTTTAAAACTGCCTGAGCACCTCATACCTGCCAAGTTCTGAACCAGCTGATGGGAGGAAGGGTCACTTAGGTGTATCCGCTGCTCCCCGAAGCCCATGCTGCAGGCGTGTCACTGTGAAAGAAGGGACGTGACTCGGGGGCCAGGTGTCTCAGGAGTACAGGAGAGGTCCCGAGCAGGGCAGCCGGCGTTTACCTGGTGGTTTACATTCATTTCAGACCTAGTGCTCACAGAACCCAGGGAGGTCTTGCTATCGTGTTCCATTTTTGTGTCAAAAAACACACTGAAAGAAGTTACGTGCCTTCACTCTCTATGCGTTTGTGAGACAGACACAACCAGGTTTGAGCTCAGCTTTGGCAGGTATTGGCTTTGTGCCCTTGGGCAATAAAGTCAACACATTCTTCATCTGTGAAAAAGGGTAATAACTCCTCCAGAAGAATATTATGAGGTTTAAATGAAAAGAAGTCCTGCCATAGTGTATAACCGTAATAGAATTGACAGTTGATAATATAGTGACCTTTTAAGGTCACACAGCTGATAAATGGAGGAACCAGGAGTTATCCTGAGGCTTTTGACTCCCAGGTTCGCCATATATCATCTTTCCCTGGCACATTCTGTCCCTCAAACTGTTAAAGAAAGGCCTATAGTCTGGGAAGTATCATTTTTTGCCTTTTAATTTTTCTTTCTAATAAGAATGAGCATTTCAGTGCTTTATAAGTGTAATCACTTTATTATTTTCTTTAAGCAGATGTTATTTGCTTTTTGCTTCTGAGTCAACTGCAGCTTTCATATCAGATACTTTGTTTTGTGACTAATTTTATATTTGCTATTTTTGCCAGAAATAATGTTTCAAAGCTGTGATTCTTTGTTAAATCCTTAGAAATGTCGGTGTGTACTGAATTTGTTAGTTGGATTATTGTCATTTATGAGTTGTCATATTTTATCATTGGGCTAACGCCCTGATTTCTTTATTTGGAAGATCTTGCCTAAATCATCCAGACAGAAAAATTGTTGCCTACTCGTCAATGATTTTGTTCACATCCCTGAATTCTGAAAGAATGAAGGAGCTGGAAGAAAACCTCAATATTGCGATTGATGTCGTAGAAGCTCACCAGAAGCAGCCTGAGTCGGAATGGCCGTAAGTGTCTTGTTAGACATGCGACTGCTTAAGAACATGCTGATGTCTCTTTCCTGGTAAAGGTTCTGAGGAAAAGCTTGAATTACAACAATTGAACAATAAGTTAAAGTTTAACATATGTTGAAAAAACAAGAAAAGCCTTAGGAATGGATCCCATTTCTAGTCCTTTTTGTTTGTAAAGTAAATATGTCTTTCTCTGATGCCCTTTCTACTTGGACTTCTGCTTTGGATGGAGTGTATTTTTGATCCTCTCCCAAGGTAATTTGTTCTGTTTTTCTATAAAGTTGGAGTATTACTTACAGGCTGTAAAATGTCTTTGTGGCATTTTATGTTTCAGATTAGTGGGACCCCACCTCCCTCATAAAATATTACCACAAAATTTTTGCATTTACAGAAATAGTAATTCTATGAAATAATTTAATCACAAATTTGAATTTTGTCACTTAGAATATGTTAACCACGATTGGATCTCTTCTGGTTATGAAGGTCTTTATCTTTTGGTTCTTCCCTGGAGCAGATATTGGGTAAGAAAGTCAGTGCGATGAAATCTGAGTGAAAGTTGAGAATTTACTTGTAACTTTGTGCAGTACCCTAGAACAGAGAGTAATATTATATTTAGAAAAACAGGCCCAGCAGCTAACATAATAAAAACTTAACAGGTAATTGACAACTATTTAAATGACCACTTCTGAGTTGTAAGGAAAAAACCTGCCTCCCACTGGCATTCCATCTTCGTTGCTTTGTGTGTATAATATTATTTGCAGCCAGGACTATGACATTCAGTGTAAGGTAATGTAGCCAAGAATTCCAGTTGTCTGTATGGATGTCCAGATGGAATACTTTTTTCTGCCTGTGTTTGTATTGATAAATTATGAGTGACAGTTATCATCCTTTAAATAGTTCTCCAGTGAAAATGGGGCTTCCCTGATGGCTCCGTGGTAGAAGAATCTGCCTGTGATTCAGGAGACATGGGTTTGATGCCTGGGTTGGGAAGATTCCCTGGAGGAGGAAATGGCAACTCACTCCAGTGTTGTTGCCTGGAGAATTCCACGGACAGAGGAGCCTGGCGGGCTGCAGCCTGTGGGGTCGCAGAGTCGGACACGACTTAGTGACTTAACAACAGCAAGAGCACACTGCTCTTCTTTCCTTCATATTGCCTTTTCAATTCCTTTTTGTCACCTCTAATTTAAATGCTCTTCCTTCCCTCTTCAACTAGGGATTCACCGACTCTTGATTTCCCTGCCCCATCCATCACCTCTCTCCCCAGCCCCCCA
>SJYQ01000268.1:89341-110291 GCA_006410935.1 Redunca redunca | reverse complement strand
GAGAGTGAAAAAGTTGGCTTAAAGCTCAACATTCAGAAGACTAAGATCATGGCATCTGATCCCATCACTTCATGGAAATAGATGGGGAAACAGTGGAAACAGTGTCAGGCTTTATTTTGGGGGGCTCCAAAATCACTGCAGATGGTGACTGCAGCCATGAAATTAAAAGATGCTTACTCCTTGGAAGGAAAGTTATGACCAACCTAGATAGCATATTAAAAAGCAGAGATATTACTTTGCCAACAAAGGTCCATCTAGTCAAGCCTATGGATTTTCCAGTGGTCATGTATGGATGTGAGAGTTGGACTGTGAAAAAAGCTGAGCGCCGAAGAATTGATGCTTTTGAACTGTGGTGCTGGAGAAGACTCTCTTGAGAGTCTCTTGGACTGCAAGGGGATCCAACTGGTCCATCCTAAAGGAGATCAGTCCTGGGTGTTCATTGGAAGGACTGATGCTGAAGCTGAAACTCCAGTACTTTGGCCACCTCATGTGAAGAGTTGACTCATTGGAAAAGACCCTGATGCTGGGAGGGATTGGGGGCAGGAGGAGAAGGGGACGACAGAGGATCAGATGGCTGGATGGCATCACCGAGTTGATGGACAAGAGTTTGGGTAAACTCCGGGAGTTGGAAATGGACAGGGAGGCCTGTCGTGTTGCGATTCATGGGGTCGCAAAGAGTTGGACATGACTGAGTGACAGGACTGAACTGAACTGAAAGTAGTGAATAAAAGTTAGCCCACTTAACTTTGCAGTTGTTACAGTAGATGATGTATTGTATAACTTACCTTGACAGCATTATTAAAATGTGGAATTTTATTTCATGGCTCAAAGTAATGGATATAACAAGGTGCTTATTTCTGTAGCTTATTCACTGCAAAGAAATCAAGATTTTGAAAAATAAGTTATTGATGAATTGTATTCACAAAAAATATGTTTTCCCTAAGTAGACATTATAAATAAGTTAGGAATTTAAAAATAAAAGTATTCTCCTAAAATGGTTTCTATAAATATTTTTGCTATTCTACAATGTCAGTATTACATATTCATGTTAAAATCTCTGTTTTACAGGGTTACGTTGTTAGACCTCATGATCGCCAAAATAGTGGGCGATGAGCCGCTGACCAAGGATGACGCCCCTGTGTTTCTGAGCCATGCTGAGTTGGTTGCGAGCACTTTTGTGGATCAATGCAAGACTGTGTTGAAACTGACCTCTGAACAGCATTCCGACGATGAGGTGAGTGAACAGAGAGGTTTTCTGACTCAGCCAGGTCCTTGGTGACAAAAACTTTAAGTATTATTTAAGTAACATACCTGCTAGGGACTGAATGCTTGTGGCTGGACCTCCTCTGAAGTTCCTGGTTACAACCTGGTGCCCAGGGTGATGGTGACAGGAGTAGGGCCTTTGGAGACAGTTGGGTCATGAGGGCGTCACAGATGAGGTTGTAGAAGATACCCCGGAAAGTGTCCATGCCCCTTCCACTACATAAGGCCACATTGAGAAGTCGGCCCCCTGCAGCCCTGAAGGGGGCCCTCCCCAGAACCCAGCTGGGCTGACACCATGATCTTGAACTTCTAGCTTCCGGAACTAAGAGAAATAAATGTTGTTTATGAGCTACCCTCTCTGGTATTTTGTTACAGCTGCCCAAGCTAAGACAGTATTCTTATTTTAGAACAGTTACGAAAATACAGATTAGTGAAAGTAGTGCCCTTATTCTTACCATCCTGAGTTTATGACTTAAGAAACCGTAATTAATATATCTTCTAGGCAGTCAGCACCAAATATGTGCATGCATGCACACACACAGGCTTTCATAGAGAAATCATTTTACGCTGCCTGTTTGTAAGTTGCTGTTTTTCCTTGTGCTGAGTGTGAAAAAGCTGCATGAGGGCAGAGGTTTGGACGGTAATGTTCCTAGAACTGTGCGCAGAGGAGGCACTTGGCACCTGCCTGCTGAATGTGTATGTAAAGCATGCACGTGAACGCCGTGAAATGCTGCTGCGGCGTTCTGTGTATCGCCTTTGCCGTACCTGCCCTCAGTCCTGCTCATTACAGTCAGTGCTGTCATCCACCCGCTGTCTCTGGGTGGGCAGGTGGGCCCCAACCCACAGCGTTGCCTTGAGAGCTGTGTGTGGGCGTGTGCACCTGTTCACTCCCACAGTGATCGTGCCCCTTCTGACGTGCAAGTGCATTTGCTTCTTTGTGAAAATACCTTTTTCACAGTTGCTTTGCTGTGGACTTGCTGTGGGTCCCACACAGGCCATGTTGGGTCTCGCTGATATGGTCAACTTCTTACTCTTACGTCTGTGATAGAAGAGAGGAAAGTCTTCTTATTCTTGGGCTGCTTGCCTTTCTGGAGAAAGATTTGCCCCTGTTTCCAGCAGGAGGAGCAGTGAGCTATGCTTCAAGAACTTTTAAAAAAATGAATTTTCTAGGAGACAGAAAATGAAGTAAAACTTAGTACTTGTTACATGACAGCTTTAAACTTTTTCAAGACATGACCATTTATAGTATAGATGATATCAATATTGTAATAAGGCATTACCTGATATAACTTTTTATGTTTAGGAAAAGCTGTATCTTTCACACTTTTTTCTTTAACAGTGGGAGGAATTATTACGTATTAATAGCTAGAAAATTGTAGTTTTTTGGGGAAAGCCCAAATAGTCCGCCTTTTGAAAATCCATCAATCTATACACTCAATTTGCCAACATCTGTTGGATCATCGAAAAACCAAGAGAATTCCAGAAAACATCTACTTCTGCTTTATTGACTACACTAAAGCCTTCAATTGTGAGATCAAAAGAAACTCTGGAAAATTCTTAAAGAGATGGGAATACCAGAGCACCTTGTCTGACCGCTGAGAAATCTGTATGCAGGTCAAGAAGCAACAGTTAGAACCAGACACGGAACAACGAACTAGTTCCAAATTGGGAAGGGAGTACATCAAGGCTGTGTATTGTCATCCTGCTTATTTAACTTATACGTAGAGTACATCATGCAAAATGCTGATGTGGATGAAGCACAAGCTGGAACCAAGATTGCCAGGAGAAATAGCAATAACCTCGGATATGGGGATGACATCACCCTTATGACAGAAAGCAAAGAAGAACTAAAGAGCCTCTTGTGAAAGAAGGGAATGAAAAAGCTGGCCTAAAATTCAACATTAAAAAAACAAAGATCATGGCATCCGGTCCCATCACTTCCTGGCAAATAATAGATGGGGAAACAATGAGAGACTTTCTTTTCTTGGACTCCAGAATCACTGCAAATGGTGACTGCAGCCATGAAATTAAAAGACGCTTGCTCCTTGGAAGAAAAGCTATGACCAACCTAGACAGCATATTAAATAGCAGAGACGTTACTTTGCCAACAAAGGTCTGTCTAGTCAAGGCTATGGTTTTTCCAGTAGTCATGTATGGATGTAAGAGTTGGACTATAAAGAAAACTGAGTGCTGAAGAATTGATGCATTTGAAGTGTGGTGTTGGAGAAGACTCTGGAGAGTCCCTTAGACTGCAAGGAGATCCAACCAGTCCATCATAAATGAAATCAGTCCTGAATATTCGTTGGAAGGACTGATGCTGAAACTGAAGCTCCAGTACTTTGGCCACCTCATGCAAAGAACTGATGCTGGAAAAGATTGAGGGCAGGAGGAGAAGGGGACCACAGAGGATGAGATGGTTGGATGGCATCATTGACTCGATGGATTAAGGGTTTGAGCAAGCTCTGGGAATTGGTGATGGACAGGTAGGCCTGGCTTGCTGCAGTCCACGGGGTTGCAAAGAGTCGGACATGATTGAGCAACTGAACTGAACTGATATGCTTGTGACTTGTGCATGTTAATATATATATTATCCTTTAAGTTAGAAGTTTTTTAAAAAAGCATTAGTAGTTTTTAAGGAGACCTGTACCTCAGTATTTAATATATCATAAACCCCATGGTGTATTGGAGCTGGCCTGTACCAACTTCTGAGAGTCAGTTATTATTAAATATGCAATAATTTGTGAGCTGCTTGTTAAACTCTTGATGGTTTCAAATCAGCCACGGTGGAAGTATTTATACCAAGTACTTATACCTGGGAAAGCAGGGTATGTTTATCAGTCGACTTTGCACTGTCAGTTTGCCAGCAAGCCGCTGCATTTACCCACCTGTGATGTTTTGGGGACAAGATGTCCAATAAAGTTCTCATGATGTTATGACCTAAAAATCAGAATGAAAATAGATGTTTTTATAGCATCTAGGGTTCCCTGGTGGCTCAGATGGTACAGCATCTACCTGCAGCGGTTCTGAAGGAGACCTGGGTTCCATCCCTGGGTTGGGAAGCTCCCCAAGCAGAGGGCACGCAGCCCACTCCAGTGTTCTTGCCTCCAGAGGCCCTGTGGGTGGAGGAGCCTGTAGGCCTGCAGGCCGCAGGGTGGAAAGAGTCGGGCACGGCTGAGCGGCTAAGCGCCCGGCACACAGTTTTTAAGTTAATTACGTGCCTTTAAAATTATGACATTCTTTTATACAAATAATCCTCAGTTCCTACGGTAACGTGCAAGTCTCTGTCCTTTGGTATATTTTGGTGTGCTACTTGTTTCCAGTATGTGGTGTATTTTTGTCAGTTCTGGTATGCTTATTTTTTTAAGATTTGCTTTATCTTAAGTTTCAGTCTTGTCACTTGTAGTGAAATTTGCTTTCTTACAATATAATATTTCCTTTGTTGTAAGAAAAAGTAATTCAAGCCAAAGGCAGTGAAGCAAAGTTAAGGACTCCTCTTTTTCACCCAGGCCCCATCTATTTTCTATAAACTTATCAGCATATACTTTTTTCCTTCCAAAGGTTTCATTGTGTGTATACAAATGGCAACCCACTCCAGTGTTCTTGCCCGGAGAATCCCGGGGACGGGGGAGCCTGGTCGGCTGCCGTCTGTGGGGTTACACAGAGTCGGACACGTCTGAAGTGACTTAGCAGTAGCACACACCTATATATTTTTGTTACTTTTTAAAACACAATACAATATATTCTGTTCTGTAACTTTCCTTTTTCACTTACTCTGATATATCTTACCCTTGGACACATGTATTCATCTCATTATTTTTAATAGTTGAATAGTATTACACTGTATAGAGCCATCAGAATTTTTTTTATTTGTTCCCATAGATGTACATATGAATAGCTTCCACATTTTGTTTTTTTAAACCTTTACAAATATTACAACAGTGAAAAATCCTTAGAAAAATACCTTTCAGTTTTGGGCAAGTCAGTCTGGGATTATAAATTCCTGGTAATTGACTTGCTGAGTCACAGAGAATGTGTATTTAAAATTTGTAAGAGTCGTTTCTAAATAACACACCTAAGTGCACAAGAGTATATGGGTCTGCACCCTTTCACTAATCTAATTATCATTTCTCTCTTACTTTTCAGTGACCTATATGTTGTTTGTTTTACACATCAGGTTACCTTTTAAGATAGTTTTTTTATGAGCATTTTCAGAAAGTTAAATGTTTTGTCACAAATGGAAGAAACTTTTTTTGCCCATAGTTAATTTTTTGTTTGAATTTATTTATGGTAGTCTTAGCCTTTGGGGAGTTTGTTTTAATTCAGTTAGGTTTTATCAGTTTTATCCTTATGACTTCTGAATTTCTTTACAGATTTAGTAAAATCATCTTCACTTAGATTGTGGAAATGCTGCTGCTGCTGCTAAGTCGCTTCAGTCGTGTCAGACTCTGTGCGACCCCATAGATGGCAGCCCACCAGGCTCCCCTGTCCCTGGGATTCTCCAGGCAAGAACACTGGAGTGGATTGCCATTTCCTTCTCCAATGCGTGAAAGTAAAAAGTGGAAATGAAGTCGCTTAGTCGTGTCCGACTCTTCGAGACCCCATGGACTGCAGCCTACCAGGCTCCTTTGTCCATGGGATTTTCCGGGCAAGAATACTAGAGTAGGGTGCCATCGCCCTCTCTGGTTATTTCATTATTAGTTTCCAAATACTCGTTAGAAGCATTTCATTAATGAAAGCATTCTGATTATTAAAATTGGAAATTTGTTAGGTGAGGATAGATTAATTTTCTTCTGGGTGTATTTCATATAATAATAATAGAAATGAGGAGTTGAAAGGAAACTTTCAGATCATCTCTTCCCACCCCCTAATTTTGTATCTTTTTATCATGAAAAATGTCAAACATAGACTAAGAGAAAAAATGTCATTAAACCCCATCACCAAGCTCCAGAACTTATCAGTTCCTCATGGTTCTTGTTTCATCCACAGTCCTACCCGTTCTTACGCTGGATGCCCCAGATTCATATAGGGTCCCACGTAGTTCATCAGTTAACATTTTATATGTGTGTCTGAAAGATAAGGAGACTTTATATTAACACATGAGTGAAATACAGGTAACACATCCGAAAACTTAACAAAATGTAAATATCAGATGAATAGTATTCAACTGTTCCCCGTTGTCTAATATTTTTTTTTCAAGTTTCTTTCTTTGAATCAGGATATAAGAGCCATACATTACAATTTGTTGCTGTGTCTTAAATCTCCTTTAAATAGCCTTCTAGAGCTGGTTTTGTGAATTTGTACAAAGATGATGAGTCGTTTAGTTTTGCTTTTAATCATTTTGAAGTCATGGCTTACAAACCATTGGATTTGTTTTCAGTTTTAGCAGTGATTCTTCCTGATGGTCTCCTGTGCTAACCAGGGGAGCCTCTTCCAGTTGCTTCTGATTTCTTCCAACATGACCGAGGAGTTGCTTGATAGCTACCTTGCTCTCTGGTATGACAGGGTGTCCAGGGCAACTTCATATGTGCTCTGTCCTGACCTACAGCCAGGCAGCCATTTCTTCAAGGAGAAGTGGTGTCTAAAGATGCCAGTCTGGACAGCTTCTCATTTAATAAAAGAGGATGCCAGTGCCCTGCTAATAAGTTGATAGCTTTGCTCAAGTCTTTTAAACAGACTTAGCATCTAGATATTTTCTCCTAACTTTTAAACTAGCACATGAAAGCTGTTAAAGATACCAAAAATGTGTGTTTATTGCTATGTCAGATTTCAGAATACTATATTAAAATATAGTCTACTAATTGGAGAATAGTAGAAGTTTTAAAAGGAGGTAACTTGTTTTTCTTTTCAAGAATATTATCTGAGATAATAAAATTGCATTTGAAAATTAGACTACCTAATGCTGTGCAGTTGGTAGTTTCTTGATTATGTAGTTTATTTGATATAAATTATTTAATAGTTATATGAACATTTCAAATAATATTATCTTTTCCAACTATTAAGATAGCATATAGGTTTGTATTTACCCAGAAATATTCCAAGTTATTGCAGTCATAGTTCTTTCAGCCACAGCATTTTACAGGATTCCTGTGGACAAGAAATTAATGTATTTCATGGGTTACTTGGTAGAACTTGCTTGCTGGGAATTCTTTAAAAAGAAAATACTTGCATAAGTGTTATGTACATAGCTAGTCATTTTGAACATTTATTCCACTGTTGGAAGGTATTTTTGCTTGAATAAGAACTTTTCTGACTCTTTGCTCTAAGAAGCCGCATAAACTTGCGTTCTCGATGGCAGATCTGTTGTTAGTGAAAACGATTATTCCTGTATATATTTAATACTCCTGTTTGGTTCCTGATCATTCTGGTTGTCTGTTTAGATGTGTTACAAGCACCGTCTCTTGACTATCCTTTGTAACGTTTTCTTCTCCTATGGCTATTTGTGACAGTCACATCACTGAGCTTGTCTTGAAAGTCATGTTTCCTTTTCTTTTTAGGAGGCACTGGCTACAATTAGACTTCTTGATGTCCTTTGCGAAATGACCGCTAATACTGACCTGCTTGGCTATCTGCAGGTTTTTCCTGGCTTGTTGGAGAGAGTGATTGGTGAGTGAAATATCACACATAGTGTTGTTTTTAATCAAAAAATCTTTGACTTGTCATACTGTAGTATAAAGGTTAAGCACAGATCCTTAATGTTCAGTATATTGGTCTTTTAAGATTTTTGGGAATATTTCTTCTTGAAAGGACTTGTCGTGTTTTGGCAGCAGCTCTAGCTTTTGTCCCTTACTGCTATTTATCACCTGGTCAGTGGATGGGGACCCTCGTCCTTTCACGCAGGGCGCCCCGAGTGGTGTCCCGTCAGTAGTGCTTGTGACGATGGTGGCAGGGTAGGGGGGGTTATGAGAAGATGGGGGGGTTTCAGTGATAATGGTGATTTTTATGCTACTGTCGTTTTACCAGTCTTGTTAGTAAATTTTTCCCAGCTTCACTTAGAGAACTTGAAGAATATTGCCTTACCCATAGTAATTACGTATTCCATTCTTATAAGGAAATTGTTTTAAACGGGAAGCTCTTGTTTGAAATATTATCATCTTTGCTAAAAAGCTGTTTGCAAAATAAGTTCACTTATTTTGTAAGTAATAAGTTCACTTACAACCTGTTGCTTGTGGTTAGCCATGCTTGTGGTTGCTGTTCACTGTTGGCTTTTTTTTCTTCATTAAGACAGTACACTTATTCTGGAGACCCATCTTCCAGGAAAGATGAATTGGCATCTAGACGGGTAGAGGAGTTAGCAGTGAACTTTAAAGATACTTAGAATCTCATATCAGTGCTTTATTTCGAATGCAGTGCTTTCAGTGATAGTTAAAATATGACATCACAAAACTGAGAAACCGAATTATTGCACGAAAAGCATGTGTGTGGAGCCTGAGCAAACGCGGGTGGTCAGCCCAACTGCCGGGTCACTAGCCTCTCCGAACCTGGTTTCTTCGTTTTCAGGTCAGGAAAAGTGGCCTGCCTTTACTGACTTTGTTGAGAGCGGTGCCTGAGATAATGTGGAAACGGTTTGTAAAGCCTCTGGAAGACTGTCTGCTTTCATAGGCTGCCTATAGGTGCTTTCATAGAGTATAATAATATTAAGGGATTTCTTCTGAGTGTACCCAAAATAGACTAATAGAGAACTTGTGCTGCCCTCTGATTTCATCTGAACAATGGAAAAGACAGTATCAGCATGCTTCCTAATTTCTGTCATATGGCTCGTTGCAGACAGGTACTGCAGCTTAGGGGCATCCATGGTGGCTTAAATGGTAAAGAATCTGCCTGCAGTGCAGCAGACGTAGGTTCAGTCCCTGGGTCGGGAAGATCCCCTGGTGGGAGAAATGGCAACCCAGCCTAGTATTCTTGCCTGGGAAATCCCATGGACCAAGGAGCCTGGTGGGCTACAGCCCATGGGTGGCTGAGTTGGACACGACTGAAGTGACTTAGCACGTGCTGCAGTTCACACTGAACTGACTGTAGTTATCACATGAGCGCCTTCATAAAGAAGCTGGATTTGGAAACCTTGTCCTAGGAAAGATGGAAGAAAGGTTTTAGCTGACTTTTCTGTGTGGATAAATAGAAAGTCCAGGTTGGGGTAATCATTTTGGCTTACCACCCGCCAAGTCAGTGTTACAGTAAATTCTAAGGCAAACGCTGAAGAGCCTTCTAACCGTTACTTTGATGAAAGCTTTCAGTATTCTGTGTGTGTGTGTGTGTGCTAATTCCCTTCAGTCTTGTCTGACTCTTTGCAACCCCATGGACTATAGCCTGCCAGGATCCTTTGTCCATGGGATTCTCCGGGCAAGAATACTATACCTGTATTTTATTTTAATCCGTTAAAATAAATTACATTTATTTATGAGAATCTAGTACAAAACAAGGGGCTCTTAAGAGTCCCTTGGACTGCAGGGAGATCCAGCCAGTCAATCCTAAAGGAAATAAGTCCTAAATATTCTTTGGAAGGACTGATGCTGAAGCTAAAACTCCAATATTTTGGCCACCTGATGCGAAGCACTGACTCACTGGAAAATAACCTGATGTTGGGAAAGATTGAAGGTGGGAGGAGAAGGGGACGACAGAGGATGAGATGGTTGGATGGCATCACCGACTCAATGGACATGAGTTTGAGTAACCTTCGGATGTTGGTGATCGACAGGGAAGCCTGGCGTGCCGCAGTCCATGGGGTCACAAAAGAGTCAGACACGACTGAGCAACTG
The DNA here is from genome assembly GCA_006410935.1 of Redunca redunca. NCBI lineage: Eukaryota > Metazoa > Chordata > Mammalia > Artiodactyla > Bovidae > Redunca > Redunca redunca. The sequence goes on along the minus strand of SJYQ01000268.1, from coordinate 100,275 downwards.
AACTGAACTGAGTACAAAACAAAAATTTTCCTGTGGAAAACAGTTTATCCTTTCTGTTGTAGATCTGCTACGCCTGATTCACGTGGCCGGCAATGACTCCACAAACATCTTCAGCGCCTGTGCTTCCATTAAACCAGAAGGTGACGTCTCCAACGTGGCTGAGGGCTTCAAGTCTCACCTCATTCGCCTGATTGGGAATCTGTGCTACAAGAATAAAGATAACCAAGACAAGGTAAGGTTCTTAATATGCTTTATACATATACCACTTTATTTAGAATGTAGTATTTAGGATTTAGAATCTATTCATTTTCTGGAAATGAAGCTTTGAAGTGCTTAGAGAGTATATGTATACATGTGTATTTCTACAGCTTGACATAATGTGTCATATTTGTTTGTATTAGGGTTTCTATTTTTTGTAACTTTTGCATTATATTTGCTCTTTGTGTGTTTGAACCAGTCTCCTTTGTATTAAACAGTCAGTGTGTGTCCAAAGCCTGTGTGTTTGAACATACTACTTGTTATATGGAACACGTGAGTGAAAAATAGAACCTAGAAATTTTCAAGCACATAGTAGACATTTGATGAACAGAATTTCTTTTGGACCATTATCTTAAGAAACAGATCTTAACTAACTAACGTCTGTGCCCTGCATTTATGCATCATAAGCATTTCTTCCAGATACTCTGATGTGGACATAACGTTTAAGTGTAAATCTCTGAAAACTCAATAGACTGCCGCTGGAGACCTCTTCTGTGCTGAACAGCTGAGGGGCACTTGCACCGCTAACATGAGAGGGTGACGAAGAGAGAGAGCAGGAGGGCTGGACCGCGTGCTCCCTTTGAGCGCGCTGCCTGTCTTCAGAGTCTCGCTTTTGTTGGGGGCGCTTGTCCTGCTTTGTCGGATACTGAACGAATGTGGGGCAGATCATAGCTCCAAGATGGCTGCACAAGTGTCTGTCACTCTGTATGTATTCCTGCAGTGCGGTTTTCCCACTTCCCCGTCAGAGGCTAGGTTCATTTCTCCATCCTCTTGATCTCGATGACTAAGGCCTGTGACCGCTTTGAATTATAAAATATGGTGGGAAGGATCCAGTACCGCTTCTGGTCTAGCCCTTGACTGGCCGGGTAGATGCCATATCTAGCCTCTTAGAGGCCAGTCATCACGTGAGAAGTGCAGATTCCCTGAGATTACCACGTCCACGTGGAGAAGCCTGCATGGAGGAGCATGAAATGCACTGAGGAGAGAGAAAGGGGCTGGTGGGCAGGGCCCAGGGCAGCAGGCACAGACGTGAGAGGCCATCTTGGAACGTTTTAGGTCATTGCCCAGTTTGTTTCTTCCAAGCGCAGTTCCTCAGTTGCCCAGCTGATGCATGAATCAGGGACAGCCTGCCTGGCAAAGCCCTTTCTGAATTTGTGACCTACAGCATTGTGAGTAAAAGTAAAAGTTTTGGGGAAAACATAAGTTGTGTAGGTTCTGCTTCTGTTAATGGCCCTGTAAGCTACTATTGGACTGATCCTCCTGCAAGTAGTAAACTGTAGAAAAAAGACAGCAATGTGAAGACATTCCAGTTTGCTATAGTTAGATTTTGGAGTCGAGATGACACTTGGATGAAGGGCACAACAGAGTATGCCATGTGGGGCAGTTAAAACTCTGATAGAAAATCTAGGGATTTCCCTGGTGGTTCAGTGGCTAAGACTCCAGGCTCCCAATTCAGGGGCCCCAAGTTCAATCCCTGGTCAGGGAACTAGATCCCGCATACTGCAACTAAGACCTGGTGCAGTCAAATGAAGAAATAAATAAATATTTTTTAAAAAAAAAAGAAAAGAAAATTTATAGTTCTTTAGCTTAAAGAGTCAAAGGGCAGTTTGGAGCAGCCACAGCTTTTGGAAAGTCAAAGTGGAAATCCTGGAAAGAAGAAAGTAAGCCCTATATACTACGTACCAACAGCCTGAATCTCTGCTGGTGCCTGAATCCAAGACACAGCGTCAGGCTCAAAGCAGCTAAGCTAGGGGTAAGATAATGACACTGAGATTTGAGCCGCCAACTTAAAAGAGTCTCAGTTTAAGTCCAACCAAGATAATCAAATCCCTTATGATTATACAGTGGAAGTGAGAAATAGATTTAAGGGCCTAGATCTGATAGATACATTACATAGATGAACTATGGAATGAGGTTCGTGACATTGTACAGGAGACAGGGATCAAGACCATCCCCATGGAAAAGAAATGCAAAAAAGCAAAATGGCTGTCTGGGGAGGCCTTAGAAATAGCTGTGAAAAGAAGAGAGGCGAAAAGCAAAGGAGAAAAGGAAAGATATAAGTATCTGAATACAGAGTTCCAAAGAATAGCAAGAAGAGATAAGAAAGCCTTCTTCAGCAATCAATGCAAAGAAATAGGAAAACAACAGAATGGGAAAGACTAGAGATCTCTTTAAGGAAATTAGAGATACCAAGGGAACATTTCATGCAAAGATGGGCTCGATAAAGGACAGAAATGGTCTGGACCTAACAGAAGCAGAAGGTATTAAGAAGAGGTGGCAAGAATACACGGAAGAACTGTACAAAAAAGATCTTCACGACCCAGATAATCATGATGATGTGATCACTAATCTAGAGCCAGACATCCTGGAATGTGAAGTCAAGGGGGCCTTAGAAAGCATCACTATGAACTAAGCTAGTGGAGGTGATGGAATTCCAGTTGAGCTGTTTCAAATCCTGAAAGATGCTGCTGTGAAAGTGCTGCACTCAATATGCCAGTAAATTTGGAAAATTCAGCAGAGGCCACAAGACTGGAAAAGGTCAGTTTTCATTCCAATTCCAAAGAAAGGCAATGCCAAAGAATGCTCAAACTACCACACAATTGCACTTATCTCACATAGTAAAGTAATGCTCAAAATTCTCCAAGCCAGGCTTCAGCAATACGTGAACCGTGAATTCCCTGATGTTCAAGCTGGTTGTAGAAAAGGCAGAAGAACCAGAGATCAAATTGCCAACATCCGCTGGATCATGGAAAAAGCAAGAGAGTTCCAGAAAAACATCTATTTCTGCTTTATTGACTATGCCAAAGCCTTTGACTGTGTGGATCACAATACACTGTGGAAAATTCTGAAAGAGATGGGAATACCAGACCACCTAACCTGCCTCTTGAGAAACCTGTATGCAGGTCAGGAAGCAACAGTTAGAACTGGACATGGAACAACAGACTGGTTCCAAATAGGAAAAGGAGTACGTCAAGGCTGTATATTGTCACCCTGCTTATTTAACTTATATGCAGAGTACATCATGAGAAACGCTGGACTGGAAGAAACACAAGCTGGAATCAAGATTGCCGGGAGAAATATCAATAACCTCAGATATGCAGATGACACCACCCTTATGGCAGAAAGTGAAGAGGAACTAAAAAGCCTCTTGATGAAAGTGAAAGAGGAGAGTGAAAAAGTTGGCTTAAAGCTCAACATTCAGAAAACGAAGATCATGGCATCTGGTCCCATCACTTCATGGGAAATAGATGGGGAAACAGTGGAAACAGTGTCAGACTTTATTTTGGGGGGCTCCAAAATCACTGCAGATGGTGACTGCAGCCATGAAATTAAAAGACACTTACTCCTTGGAAGAAAAGTTATGACCCACCTAGATAGCATATTCAAAAGCAGAGACATTACTTTGCCGACTAAGGTCCTTCTAGTCAAGGCTATGGTTTTTCCAGTAGTCATGTATGGATGTGAGAGTTGGACTGTGAAGAAGGCTGAGCACCGAAGAATTGATGCTTTTGAACTGTGGTGTTGGAGAAGACTCTTGAGAGTCCCTTGGACTACAAGGAGATGCAGCCAGTCCATTCTGAAGGAGATCAGCCCTGGGATTTCTTTGGAAGGAATGATGCTGAAGCTGAAACTCCAGTACTTTGGCCACCTCATGTGAAGAGTTGACTTATTGGAAAAAACTCTGATGCTGGGAGGAATTGGGGGCAGGAGGAGAAGGGGACGACAGAGGATGAGATGGCTGGATGGCATCACGGACTCGATGGACGTGAGTCTGGGTGAACTCCAGGAGATGGTGATGGACAGGGAGGCCTGGCGTGCTGCGATTCATGGGGTCGCAAAGAGTCGGACACGACTGAGCGACTGAACTGAACGGAACTGAAGATAATTACCTACTGAAACAAATAAGATACCAATATTCTGTAGAGCAATATAATAGAACCTAGAGTTTTCCATACCATAGCATTCACAAATTCCAAGATAACTTACAACCCAAACTCACATGAAACGCAGGAAGACATAACCCATTATCAAGACAAAAAAGATGGTGGAGATGGACTGTGTGATGACACAGTTGTGGGTTTTAAAGCAGTTGTAACTCTGCACAAGGATGCAAAGGAAAACGTGCTTTGAGTGAATGAGAAGATTGCTTTTATCAGCTGCGAAATAGAAACTATATAGAAGAACCAAACAGAAATCTTAGAACTGAAAAATACAGTATCCAAATAAAATAAAAAAATGTTACCGAGTGAAGTTAACAATTCAGTAGAGAGGACAGAAGAAGCAGTCAGTGAACTTGGAGACAGAGCAGCAGTCATCCAGCCTAAAGAGCAGGGGAGAGAAAAGACTGGAAATGGAGTGGCCATCCTCAGATGCCAAATCCTGGGGTAGTGTGATAACTGGAATCGCTCCTACAGGACGTGGCATAGACATGCGGGACAGCGTGCCCTTTTATTATACACGTATGCTATTTCAGTGATTCCTCATCTATGAACAGGCATGAGTGGAAGACTACTAATCCACCCTTGGAAAATTACTGGACTGATTTTTATAAGAGAAAGTTGATAGAGAATAAAACACTTTACCTTTTTAATGGCCAAGACTGCCTTTCTTCAGGAGCACAAAAGAGGTGGTTTTCTTGTGTTTAACTATTCTTTTGTTGCTAATTTGGATTGCATTCTTAAAGGAACAAAATGTAGTAACCCTTAAAAGGCTTATGAAGTAACTCACTGAGGTCGGATCAGATTGCAGTATAAGTAAACACGGAGTGTGACCCCGGGCTGCTCTGGAGAGGTCGTGGGACTTACAGGAAGTCAGTGGTGTGTCCTTCTTGTGTGCAGTTGCTGATAGCTCTGCTGACTTCTGAGCAAACACTCTCGAAGGTATGAAGGCGTTCGTTCTTTGAGCTTAAGAATGCCTCTGTTTCTCCTGCACTTTTTACCTACACCAACAAAAAGCTTAGCCTGAAAGCATTGCTTGTGGGATTTTGTTCTCCTTCCAGAGAAGCTATCACAGCATCCCAACCGTGGCTCCCTGGGTGTCAGCCTTGCTCACTGATGCTGCAGAGGGTGGGGTTCATTCTGGAGAAACAGGTGGTTCTGGGGCACATCCTCATCTGCGTGCTGCTGACTTTCGTTACAGCGTCTGGATCGTCTCACTTCTCTGCAGCTCGGGGCCCAGAAGGACGTTTGGCTCTTTCTCCATGACTAAAGATAGTGTTAGGCGGTTTTATATCATCAAGCTTAATGAAGTTAATCCTTCACCCAGAGGGGAAACGGGGCTGATGGTTTGTTGAGTGTCTGCTTTGTCCAGCCTTGTGCTTATGGACATGTTTATCCTCTTTCATCTCTGCATCAGTCCTGGGGTTAGGTTCTGCCAGCCGCACTGCAGGGAGAGGCCGCCAGTTAGTGATCTGCAGAGCCCAGAGCAGAGTTCAGGTTTGTCTGCGAGCCTGGGCCTGTGCTCCCCCTCTACCACAGGCTTCTCATCTGGAGGCTTTCCAGGGCTTTGAGGAAGAGGTCTTAAATAGACTTCCTGAGTGACCTGAGATGCTGGAGGCTAACCAGGCTCCTTGGGTCCGCTCTTGGTTCAAGTCGGCCACCCTTTTGCAGCTCACGTCTCTGTCTCTGAGTCATCCATTCATCAATTGTGGGTGGCCTAGCCTTGGGGACCCTTAGATGGATAAGGCAGGCTGTAGTCTCCTCCTGTGCAGCTTCCCCTCTTGGAGCACAGAGGTTCCGTCCTTCCTTGTTGTACCAGAATCCCAGAGTTATTGGCACATATTTTCTGCAATCTTCGTGCACTGCTGATTGTTCTGAGGTTTGGTCAGAAGTCATTTAAGCCCAGCTAGGTCTCTGCTTATCTGTGTAACTTCGTTCATTGTATTGAGTGTGGTGCCCACCTGCAGATGGCTCCCCCTGTGATTAGTTATGTGACCCTTTCTCTGTTACAAAGGTCATTTCCTCTGCATTAGTTCTTTGGAATGTTTTGACGCCTCTCTGGCAAGGCTGAAAAGATACTGTCACCATTTTCTAAATGAAGAAACTGAGGCTCAGAGGGACTAGGTGTGGTTTAATTCAGCTGGTGTGTGTGGAATGGACCCTGCTGTGTGCTGCATGCTCCCCTTAGTAGGGAGGCGTGCAGGGGCGCCTGCAGCTCCAGCCAGAGTCCCTGATTTGAGGGGGAGGGCACAGGGGGTGGGGCAGCCCTCTGTAAACTCAGATGGGAGCTGGCCTGCACCATAGTGCCAGAAGGGCGATAATCTCTCCATTTGTGTCCATGGGCAGTTTTCAGGAGGGCCAGGCTGCCTGGTCTGCGATTGAAAGGTGCTCGGAGATGTGTCTGCCCCGGTTCTCCGTGCGTCCCAGCCCTGCGCGTGGTGGAGTGCTTCCTGAGCTGTGAAGGAGTCTCCCGCTCCCTTTCCCGGTTGCCGTCGCCGTAGGGGCTGCTCTCCAGCTCAGCGCGTGTGCCTGCTGTTCCCCTGTGGCTGCGCTCAGCCCACATGGTGTGTTCTGCGCCTCTGGTGCTGGCTTGCTGCTTGTAGACCCTGGTGGGCCTGAAATGGAGGTTGTGCTTTGGTTTCTGTCATGAGAAGCACATAGGTATTGATGCTGCAAACATGACGAAAGCACTCTCCCGCGCCTCCTTTGTTAGAATAAGGAATGTTCGGTTCCCCTTGTTGCTTCCTCATTCTTCTTCTGTTCGCTGTTGTCATGAACTCTTTAAGTGGATGCTTATTATTGAGGAGAAGAAAGACCGAACACAGTGTTTGTTTTTTTCATAAAGCTGAATGCATTCTTCAAAAGGGATGAGCAGGTGATCCAGTTTCTCTACCTTCTCCCCGACACCGCCACCCCACCCCAAGAACTCATAGTGCCTGAGGTGGGCCATCCACTGTTGTGGCTGAATTCATTCTGCTGAAGCTTTTGTGGAAATGCTGTTCAGTGTCTTCTCTTCCCCCTTCTGCTCCTGATTGAAAGATTGCTAGCTTTCACACATATGTTTGATCCCATGTGCTCAAACATATGCACCCATAAAGCTTTCATTACAGGCATTTCATGTTAAAAATAGGTCCGTTCTATATGGAAAAGTTCACCATGTAAGGACAATGAACTGTTTGGCCACTTGTCTATTGTGAAGGCAGGTTTCATTTCTATATCTTTGTGATGCATTTTCCAGTAAATGTTTTACCCACTGTGTGACCCCCAGCATCTAAATTGTACCTGCCATATATAAGCATTCAGTAAATGTTTCTTGAATGAGAATTTATTTTAAAACATCTGTCAAGTGTCCACTACATACTAAGCACAGTTGTTGATGCTGAAAATACAAAGCAAGTAAGATACACTCTTCTTCTTCAAGGAACCTACGTTTTACTATAAAATTTCCTGACCATGTTTGCAAACAAAGGCAATTAAAATAACTTTTTCAAACAAAAATGAATGTTCTGCTAAATGCTGGCTTTTGTAATTATTTGTAGTTTGCCTTATTTTTATTTGATTTATCCATAGCCACATTTTAGACTGTAAGGACATATGTTAATATATAGCATAAAATATTTGCCAGTTATTAAAAATTTTGATTCAAAGTTTAAGCTTTGTAGCTCTGGTTACACTTTTTTCATTAGAATTTTAGAGTAAATAATGATTGTTAAGCATTCATAAGAGGATTATTTTTACGTCCCTTTTTTGAGGGGGAGGGGTGCCTTTCACATCCATATGGGAGGAACTACAAACAGGCAAACCATTATATCCTTTTTCAGAATGATTTCTTTCTATTTAAAATGTTCTTAAGCAGCATATTTGCCTGTGAAATCATGAAACTTAAAAAATCTGTTGCTCTTTCCTAATTATTTTCTTTAGGCCATTGCTCTTAGTGGGGATCAGTCCTTGTTTTGTACAGCATTACTGGCTGACTTCCTAGTTACCTAGACACTTGACTGAGTCGTTTATTTATTACAGTTGCAGAGAAAACACCACTGACAGGCGTTGCTAGTGCTTTCCTTTGTGCTGCTCTCAGTGGGTTTGGGGATTCCCAGGTGGTTCAGGGGTAGAGAATTTATTCTGCCTGCCGGTGCAGGAGACGTGGGTTCGATCCCTGGGTTGGGAGGATCCTCTGAAGGAGGAAATGGCAGCCCACGCCAGTACTGCTGCCTGGAGAATCCTGTGGACAGAGGAGCCTGGCGGGCAGCCGTCCACGGGGGCCACAGAGTCGGACACGACTGAGCATGCCCGTGTGCAGGTCAGGAGGGTCTGGGTGGCAGTGCCCTTGACGCTCAGTCCTTACGCAGGCAGGCATCTGCCTCCTTGGCCTGTGCTCGGCCTGTGGATGCCCCAGCCTGCACTCGTCACACTGACCTTAATTTAGCCCTCAGAGCTGAGGGTCACAGGATGCTTTCTCTGCAAAACCATCTGAGGTCGGTGCAGGGAAGCTTTCTACTCTGTGCTCCCCTCTCTTCCTTGTCTGTTCTTTGTTACTGTCGTTCCGTCACTCGGTCATGTCCGGTTCTTTGTGACCCCACGGACGGCAGCACAGCACGCTTCCCTGTCCTTCACCATCTCCCAGAGTTTGCTCAGACTTACGTCCATTGAGTCGGTGATGCCATCCAACCATCTCATCCTATGTTGTCCCCTTCTCCTCCTGCCTTCATCTTTCCCAGCAGTGATACCTCTGGCTTTTTAATACGCTGTCTAGGTTTGTCATGGTTTTTCTTCCCAAGGAGCAAGTATCTTTTAATGTCATGGCTGCAGTCACTGTCCACAGTGATGTGGGAGCCCAAGGAAAGAAAATCTGTCACTGTTTCCACTTTCCTCCCATCTATTTGCCATGTAGTGATGGGACCATGATCTTAGTTTTTGAATGTTGAGTTTTAAGGCAGCTCTTTCACTCTCTTCTTTCAATCTCATCAAGAGGCTGTTTAGCCCCTGTTCGTTTTGTGCTATTAGAGTGGTGTCATCTGCATATCTGAGGTTGTTATTTCTCCCAGCAATCTTTATTCCAGCTTGTGCTTCATCCAACCTGGCATTTCTCATGATGTACTCTGCATATGAGTTAAATAAGCAAGATGACGGTATCCAGCCTTGGCATACTGCTTTCCCAACTTGGAACCAGCCCGTTGTTCCATGTCTGGTTCTAACTGTTGCTTCTTGACCTGCATACAGGTTTCTCAGGAGGCAGGTAAGATGGTCTGGTATTCCCAACTCTTGAAGAGTTTTCCACAGTTTGTTGTGATCCACAGAGTCAAAGGCTTTAGCATAGTCAGTGAAACAGAAGTAGATGTTTTTCTGGAATTCCCTTGCTTTTTCTGAGATCCAGCGGATCTTGGCAATTTGATCTCTGGTTCCTCTGGTTTTTCTAAATGCAGCTTGTACCTCTTGGAAGTTGTAAGTTCATTACTGCTAAAGCCTAGCTTGAAGGAATTTGAGCATAACCCTGCTAGCACATGAAATGAGCGCAGTTGTGCATTGAACATTCTTAAGCATTGCCTACCTCCCCTGCTTTCTACACCCTGCCCGATACCCCCAGTTTTTGTAGGTGAATATAGTAGCAGTTTATGTTTCTAGTTCATAGTGCAGCACTTGGGTGTTGTTTCTGCGTAAGACTTCAGTGTGATGCACACAAACTGACCACCGGCAGAACCGTGACACAGAAGTTGATCTGAGTATCACTCGAGTTTCACTTTAGCAGGTAAAAGTGGTTTCTTCCTAGTCACCCACAGCCATCGCCACTGTTCTTCGCTTCTCCCTTGAGGACTACTCCCTCATGAAACCCTTGCCCTAGATCTTCCTGGATGATAGTGGTTAATCCGCCCTCTTTCCCAGGCACATATCTTTCCGCTTTTACAGGAAGCTACGCCTGACTAACTGGGGAATTCCAAGTAGGCTATTGAAAGTGTCCTGGCGTTGAGTCCTCCTGGCACTGGCCCTTCTCTCTTCCCTTGACTTGTAACATTTGGCTCCATAAACATGAGTGATGTATGCAGGGAAGCCTTACAACAGGCAGAAAGCTTGGGATAGTGCGGACGGAGAGTCCAGACGAGGCTGAGAAGCCCATGTCACCTCTCAGTTTCACCACCTTTTAGCTGCATAGTATACATTTGGACAAGTGACTTAACCTCTCTGAATCTCAGCTTCTTCACATGTAAAATGGAAACTGTTACACCTGCCTTACGGGGTTGGAAGGATTAAATGTGATCACTTACATGTAAAGCATTTGACAGTGTGTCTGGTGTCACTTACCCCCTCCTCCTTCCCCCGTACCCCGCCACCTCCAGCCCCTCTGTGAGCGAATAGCTGAAGTTCATGTCAGCGTCTCCCCATTGTGGTTATTGAAATAGCCATTTGTGCACAGCATCTCACGGTATTTACAGACCATCCCATACTCTGTGCTTTGTTGTTGCTATTTAGTTGCTAAGTCGTGTCCAACTCTTTGTGACCCCTTGGGCTGTAGCCTGCCAGGCTCTTCTATCCATGGCATTTCTCAGGGAAGGATACTGGAGTGGGTTGCCGTTTCCTTCTCTAGGAGATCTTCCCAACCCAGGGATCAAGCTCACATCTCCTGCCTTGGCAGGCAGATTCTTTACCACTGAGCCACCAGGGAAGTCCCACTCTGTGTTTATCACTTTTCTAGTAAATGGGACTTTGGGGAGGAAGCAGAGTGAAAGCAAAACATGCGAATCT
>SJYQ01000268.1:48746-89292 GCA_006410935.1 Redunca redunca | reverse complement strand
CATCGCCACTGTTCTTCGCTTCTCCCTTGAGGACTACTCCCTCATGAAACCCTTGCCCTAGATCTTCCTGGATGATAGTGGTTAATCCGCCCTCTTTCCCAGGCACATATCTTTCCGCTTTTACAGGAAGCTACGCCTGACTAACTGGGGAATTCCAAGTAGGCTATTGAAAGTGTCCTGGCATTGAGTCCTCCTGGCACTGGCCCTTCTCTCTTCCCTTGACTTGTAACATTTGGCTCCATAAATATGAGTGATGTATGCAGGGAAGCCTTACAACAGACAGAAAGCTTGGGATAGTGCGGACGGAGAGTCCAGACGAGGCTGAGAGAAGCCCATGTCACCTCTCAGTTTCACCACCTTTTAGCTGCATAGTATACATTTGGACAAGTGACTTAACCTCTCTGAATCTCAGCTTCTTCACATGTAAAATGGAAACTGTTACACCTGCCTTACGGGGTTGGAAGGATTAAATGTGATCACTTACATGTAAAGCATTTGACAGTGTGTCTGGTGTCACTTACCCCCTCCTCCTTCCCCCGTACCCCGCCACCTCCAGCCCCTCTGTGAGCGAATAGCTGAAGTTCATGTCAGCGTCTCCCCATTGTGGTTATTGAAATAGCCATTTGTGCACAGCATCTCACGGTATTTACAGACCATCCCATACTCTGTGCTTTGTTGTTGCTATTTAGTTGCTAAGTCGTGTCCAACTCTTTGTGACCCCTTGGGCTGTAGCCTGCCAGGCTCTTCTATCCATGGCATTTCTCAGGGAAGGATACTGGAGTGGGTTGCCGTTTCCTTCTCTAGGAGATCTTCCCAACCCAGGGATCAAGCTCACATCTCCTGCCTTGGCAGGCAGATTCTTTACCACTGAGCCACCAGGGAAGTCCCACTCTGTGTTTATCACTTTTCTAGTAAATGGGACTTTGGGGAGGAAGCAGAGTGAAAGCAAAACATGCGAATCTCTTTTTTCCCCTCTTTAGTTTGACTACCAACACTTTCTCCGTTGAGTTTCCCTTTTGTTACTGTCGACTAGAGAGCTGAAGGGTTTTCTGTGTGGATTCCAGAGTTGGTTCTAGCTCAGTCCGGAGAGTGTTTTAAGGGACTTCTGAATTGCAGGCTTACGGCCCATCTCCGTTAGACCGTGTTTCTTCCTCTGTCGGAAACTAGTTGCACAGAACCCCAGCTTATTGATTTGAAGATTGAATGTAGAGACAAGAGCTGGCTTGCTTAGAATGCCACATCTTTGTAATGTAATCCGAGTTCAAGAAATATGTCAAAATTCATAAATCAAACCGTCACCATTAGTTTCCTGAACTTATAGTTCCTGCTGCAGTAAATGAAATTAAAATTCCTAGCTAGAGGACACATGCCGTGGCTGTGTGTTGCAGCTGTCTGTATCTTGTGGAGTGATGAGCTCTTCTGCAGAAAAGGTTTAACGTTATTTCAAAGGAAGAGTCATGCTAAATACAGAAATACCATGCAACTCACTGCTGTCTGATTCATGCTAACCAGGCTCCAGCCCATGCCAGGCTCTTCCGTGCCGTGCTTTCTCCTGTGGCTCCCACCGTTGTCTTCCTCAGAGACTCAGCTCCTTTGCAGGCAGGACACACCGGTCTGGTTAAACACCTGCCATACCACCGCACTGCTCTATGAGGAGCAGTGAGCAGAGGGCGAGAGCCCTGTTTTACTGGTCAGTCAGACCTTGGGTAGTTGAGTTATTTGGAGCAGTAGTAACAGACTGACCTCTGACCTCCAGACCCAGACTCTGTTGTGCTCCACTGCGTCCACATTTGCTGTAGAAAGAGACATTTGAAATCTTGGACCAACATGTAGGAGTCCTTAAGGAGGGGCATCGTTTGTAAAACAGTGCACACGGGACTGACTTTTTCTTGGCAATGATTATATTTCTTAATTCCTTTTGAACTGTTTTCAATAGTCTATAACTTCTTCAGATTAGTGTAGAAAACTGCATTTCAGGGATATGCATATTTCTCAGAAGCATCATTTACATACCAAAAGAAAAAGTGTGAAAGTCATTTGCCTGGGGTGACTCAGCAGTTTGTAAAAGCCTGGTGAAAAATTCACTTTTCTTTGCTAGGCCAAGTGGTCAGTTTCTAAACCATAAGGGTTTTAAATGGATTTGTGTTCAATGGTAAAAACCATTATTTTGCAGTATCCAAAATAAGAGGTATCTGAGACTTAGGTGAGGGGAAAAGAAGCTGCGTTCCTAGATAAAAATATAGAATATTGTAAAGATACTTGTTTTTAGACTCATTGTTGTTAACTGTTCGGCCAATTACAATCCCCTGAGGGGGGAACTCAGAATTTTGAGGAAACATGAAAATAATGGTGGAATTAACAATATTAAAATATACTTTAAAGTTAAAATAACAGTATACAGAAATGTATTGTTTAGTGGAAGTGAGCATAGAAGCAGACACCTGAGAAGTTATAAGAAGTGAGCGTGCGACAAGGAAAGCCCAGAAAACCAGAGAGAAAAGAGAAGTTTAGTGTGAATGTGAACCAGAGATGACTGATTAACTAGCTGGAAAAAAATCCAACTTCACCCATAACAAACAACAGAATAAATCTGAAATCGATTAAAGTTTTAAAGATAGAACTGTAGACATATAGATAGTATTTAGTTGATTTTTTAGATTAAGCAAGGACATTTTATGGATTAGAAATAGTGAAGATTATTCTAGATTTCACTATAAGTAAATGAGACACTCTGGCTCAAACCAGCCTCAGTTCAGTTCAGTTCAGTCGCTCAGTCGTGTCCGACTCTTTGCGACCCCATGAATCGTAGCACACCAGGCCTCCTTGTCCATAACCAACTCCCGGAGTTCACTCAGACTCGCGTCCATCGAGTCAGTGATGCCATCCAGCCATCTTATCCTCTGTCGTCCCCTTCTCCTCCTGCCCCCAATCCCTCCCAGCATCAGTCTTTTCCAATGAGTCAGTCAGCTCTTCGCATGAGATGGCCAAAGTACTGGAGTTTCAGCTTTAGCATCATTCCTTCCAAAGAAATCCTAGGGCTGATCTCCTTCAGAATGGACTGGTTGGATCTCCTTGCAGTCCAAGGGACTCTCAAGAGTCTTCTCCAACACCACAGTTCAAAAGCATCAATTCTTCGGCGCTCAGCCTTCTTCACAGTCCAACTCTCACATCCATACATGACCACAGGAAAAACCATAGCCTTGACTAGACAGACCTTAGACCAGCCTAAATAGGTTTAAACCTGATGCTACTGCTGTTAAACCTGGGTTCTGCTAAATCATAGCTGGGTGACCCTGAGCAGAGTCAACCCCTTTGCAACTCTCTACTCATCTTACGGCAGAGCGGCTGTGAGGGGTAGGTTAGCTCGCCGTGTAGAACATTGGGTAAGCGCTGCATCATGGTCAGCTGTGTTTATTCGTATGTCGTCTTCAGTGTTGTAGATAAAGAGTCTACTTTTCCATCCACTGGGGCTGTTTTGCTCAATTATGGTAATATGATATACAGCTAATACAATCATGTTTTCAAAAAGCAGGTACCATGTTGGTATAGTGCTCGTGATATCCTGGTCAGTGGGAGTTCGCAGTAGGATACAACATTATATCTCATGAGCACCTACTTTTTATGTTTCTGTGTCTGCTATATGTATATTTATGCAAACACATATATGCATGGCCAAATGACCCCAAAGAAATACACTACAACATTAATAGCAGTTATCTCTGGCTGGTAAAATTAAGGATTGGTTTCTTTTTCCCATATACTCATCATAGTCATCTCTCAAGAGCACTTGGCATTCATGCATGCTAAGTTGCTCAGTTGTGTCCGACTCTTTGTGATTCTATGAGCTGTAGCCCACCAGGTTTGTCTATCTGTGGGATTCTCCAGGCAAGGATACTAGAGTGGGTTGCCATTTCCTCCTCTAGGGGATCTTCCCAACCCAGGGATTGAACCCACCTCTCTTATGTCTCCTGTATTGGCAGATGGGTTCTTTACCTCTAGTGCCACCTGGGAAGCCCATAGTCATATACAGTGTACATGAATCATTTTAATAATAAGAAGAAAATACTATTAAGAAGGGAAACAGGCCTGAATGTAGACTTCTGGTTTTCCTCTGTGACAAGAGTGTGTACTGAGTTCATTAGCATCCAAGGTTAGTTTTTTCTTTGTTGTACTTCAGAGTAGAACACCATCCTGACCCCTCCAACCAAGGTCTGGAGGCTTTAATAATTGCAGTTTAAATTTATTTTTAGTGGAAAGATTTGAAAAAATGAAACATGAGCCGAGGATCTGGATGATTTTGCCAAACAATAATAGCTGGGCTGGGGGTGGTGCATGGGGTGTGTGTAGGAAAAAGAGAGAGGAAAGAAAATAATAAAGTGTATTCTTCCAAGGTGTGGAATGCTAAGAGGAATAGGAATTCAGATTCAGCCTTTATTGTCAGGACCTTTGATTTGGGCCCATTAGCTTTGGCTGAGTGCAGCAGTTCCCAAGATTTCTGCTACATATCTCCACTTAATAAAATTGGAGTGCTTGTGATACTGTGAAATTTCTTTGTATCTCCCCGGGCTTCATTTCTTTGGCTAAATAAGAAAAGTGCTCTTATTGCAAATGTTAGAGAGTTCTCTCCTTTTCTAAAAAAAAAATATAATGGAGCTGTCTGTCACACATCTAAAACAGTTTTGATCTTTAGCATATTTCGTGTTTTTTTTTTTTCCCCCTCCTGGCTGCAGCTGAAAATTAAGAGGATCAAAGTCACGTTCATATAAAAAGCTTTAAAAAAAAAAATCAATACTTGAAGTCCCTATTGGACTGCTCGCCTCTCCTGCTTTTAAAAGCCTACTGCTTATCTCGTCCTGATAGAATTTAATTTCAGACTTACCACACTCTAGTGGACCGAGAATGATATTTAATCTCAAACTGTGGAATTTAGTTGAATTCGAATCTGTTTCTGTGTTGCCGTTAAGACTAAAATCAGGAATAATTTTGACTCCAAATATGAACGAATGTGCTATTTGGCATCGCGAGAGCTTTTAGTTCAGTTCAACAAATCTGTGTCTGCCGTCTGCTGTGTGGCAGCGAGGACTGCAGGCGCTGGGGCTGCAGAGATGGGTTTGGCCTAGTGCTTACTCTCAGGGATTTCACACTCGAAGCGGGAGACAGGTGTGAACATAAGGTAGTAAGTGGTGTGTGCAGAGTCCTCAGGATGAACAGTAGAAACTTCCTAAGTGCTTCATACGAAGGGTTCACCTCGGAGCCTCAGCAGGAGCCCTGGGATCCAGGCCTTCGGGGGTGAACTGAGCAAGAGGCTAGCAGACCAGAGGGTCGGCCTGGCAAGCAGGATGGCTCCTGTGAGCACGTGTGTGGGCCCGCGTGCTGTGTGCTGGACTTCACTGGGACCCAGGGCTGGGAGGTCTGGTGGTGGGGTGGCGGGGGACAAGGGAGGAGGCTAGAGTGGAGGGCTGGCCAGCTAGGCTGAGCAGGCCTTTATTTGCCATGCTGATGGACTCTGAACTCCACGGGAGACAGTCTCTGTCTTGATAGAATCATTAAAATATCTTTTGTTTCTGAAAACGATCTGTTCCTTTTTCAGATCCTCTTATCCCCTCATCGTGTGCCCCAGCTTCCAGGAACTTAGTCCTGGTTGGATCCAAGATCCCTTCACTCTCCTTTTCTGCTGTGGCTTTTCATTCTTGGCACCACGGGTGGTACAGAGTCTGCCCAGTGGCAGGATGTGCCCCAGGCCCCCAGGGCCTTCCCGGGACTACTCCGCCCAGCAGCCAAGCTGGCAGGGAGCCCAGGTGAACGTTCGCTGTGTGAGCCTCCCCTGGACTCCTGCTTCTGGCGTTCTCACAGTTACCTTCAATACAGTGTATGGGGATTTTTTGATTTGAGGAAAAAGTTTAAATTCCATTTTTGTTTACTTACTAAGAAGGCAAGCTTGGTACACTTTACTTCTCAGAGTCTCAGCTTCTTGATCTGTAAAATGAGATACCATTACTAACTTCAGACATTTGTTCTGAAATTAAATTATTTTTTGTGATGAGAACTGCTCTTTATGCGTGTTCCTCAGTGGGCTGTCTGGAGGGGAGTTCTGTCTGTCCCGTTTGTGCCGAGGCCCGTGTTCCCCAACATCACCCGCCTCTCTGAACAGAGTGTCGGAGGGGCCTGGCTCCGGGAGTGGCCTTCATCCCCAGCAGTGGCAGTGTCCTCCTTGTGGCTCTTGGTGCGGGCTTCTGGGAGGCGGCCCCACGAGCAGGTACTGAAGAGGGAGAAGGCTGGGCCCTGCCGGTTCCTCCTCTGCCTGGGAGCTGCCAGATGGTCCCCGCCACCCCTCGGCACGAGGCCTGGCTGGCTTTCTCTCGGAGGCAGCATCCTGGAGCCGGGGCGGGGCAGGAGAGCCGTGTCAGCCCTCCCGGGGAGGCGCACGCTGCGTGGTGCTTGGGCGTCTGGGGGGGGCCACCCTGAGCGGGCGGGGAGCCCCAGCTCTCCCCAACCTTCGGTCTTCCCCGTGGTCGGCATCATGCTTCCAGTCCCGTTGTCACCTTGTGTTTCCTTCAGCTCGGGTTTGTGTGCGAGGCACACACACCTTGGAGAGGAAACTCTTCAAACCCTCATCAGGTCTTCACATGTTGTGTGAGGTGTTTCCGTCTGGTCCCAAGAGCAAACCTGGTGATGTGGCTGGGAGCGGCCAGGACTCCCCTCCTAGCTGACCCGAGGCCTGAGGCCCGTCTCTGTGGTCTCCTCCTGTGTTGCTGTCAGTTGCTGAATCGTGCCCTGCTCCTGGCAGCCCCATTCAGGCACCACAGCCCGCCAGGCTCCTCAGCCATGGGACTTCCCAGGCAAGAATAATGGAGAGGTTGCCATTTCCTCCTCCAGGGGATCTTCCCGACCCAGGGATCGAACCTGTGGCTCTTGTGTTGGCAGGCGGATTACAACAAATGAGTAACGACAAAGGAACCACAATACCAGAAGGAAGCGTTGCGAGGTGCTGACTGACAGACACCTTCCAGTCTGTTTACACGCGCCAGTGCGCGCACCCTCAAGTATTTCCTGGCTGGCTGCAGTCCACGCGGTCAGAAAGAATCGGACACAACTGAGCGACAGAAAAACAGTTTCCTAGAGTGGGTGACATTGTCCTCATCATACAAACCTGTAGACTGAGGCCCATCAGGGTCGAACAACTTGCTGAAGGTCACACACACAGTCCACAGTGGAGGCATGTGAGAACCCAGGCGGCCTGGCTCCACAGCCTCCCAACGACTTGCTGCTTGGCACTGCGCTTGGCCCAGAGGCACTGCTGGCCAAGTCTCTGGGATGGTCGTCCGTCGGGGACATCATTAGCCACAGACGTGGTGCTTCCTGTGTTCTCCTTATGATCCCAGATTCTGTTTCTGGTTGTAAAGGGACGCATGCAGAACACCCACTACCAGTCTTACAGGTGTAAGAGCAAAAATGGTTCTCTCTGCTTGTCCAGACTGTTTTTAAGTAGTTAGTATTCTGAGTACAGTCTCAGAAAACTGACATTTTCAAAAAAGATACTTTTGTTAAAGAAAATTTTATCTATTAATATATACTACACACACACAGACAGACACACACACACACATTTCCTGGAAAATTCCATGGACAGAGGAGCCTGGCGGGCTGTAGTCCATGGGGTCTAAAGAGTCAGACACAACTGAGTACCCAAGTCTTTCATCATACATGCCTGAGCAGAGAGGACATGTGTTCTTTAAGCATTTAGAGACAGTGAACTATTGGCATTAAAAGAAGATAGCGCAGTCTCTGTGATGAAGTTCTTAATGGACATTTCTAGTCTGGGTTTGACTGAAGTTTCCTGCAAAGGCCCTTTGGCATCGTTTCAGCCCTCTGCTGAGAACTTGCTCTCCCGTGTGAGCTTGCTTGTTGGGTGGGTGGCTGGGGTGTGATTGTCCTTTTCGGGTTGGACTGTTTGTATTTTTGTACATCTTATGTTACAAATCCTTCCCCAAGCGACAGTTAGCTCATGTTACTTTCAGACATTTGAATAATTGGTTTAACATGAGACTAATTTCTGGGAATGACTCATCACTATTTATGTGGTATGAGTTCGTTCAACGTTGAATTTACCCACTGGAAAACTCCAACAGGAAACATTAAAAATAAGTCCCTTCCATGCAGCATTGGGACAGGAGCGGGCCTGGAGTTGAAATGTCATCTTTTGAGGCCCACGCAGGCAGTGCCTGAAGATGGAAGAAGAGACTTGAGGATCATAGGTGAGAGGAGACGAGAATACAGCTTCAAATGTTTTCTGAAACAGATCACACCCTGCCCCTTTCTGTGGCAAGGAGTGACTTGGGTCTGCACCTGCAGCTCTGGAAGGACAGCCTGGGGCCTGGGGGTGTGGAGGAGGCCGGGCTGGGAAGTCTGAGTTGGGAGGCGAGGGGTGGGGGTGTTGACAGAAAAATCCGACTGGGAGTGGGGAGGGGGAAGGCGTGTCCCTGGCCTGCTGGAATTTCAGCCCTGGCAGCTCTCAGCTAAATCCTCTTCTCTCCCCCAGCCCAACCCAAACCAAACAAAAATGTCTCAGAGCTTCACTGCAGAGAGGGGCAGTACCAGCTGATGGGCAGCCCTCCACCACCACCCCACCCTAGGCCCCAGTGGAGGAGCGGCCTCTGTTTCCCGAAGCAGCAAGGCCAGTCAGGGGAGGCCCAGGACAGGGGCCCGTGCCCTTATCTTAGATTTAGAATTCTGCTGTTTCCCCTCCAGGGCCCCTGGAGAACGTGTTCCAAAAGGAGGGGGGATGTTTCATTGAGCATTTTGAAGAAAGAAAGAAATCAGTCCTTTCTGTAATGCCTTTAAGATGGACTTGTTTTTAATCTTGGAAAATCATTTCTAGCAGTTTTAGAAGATTTTTATAGCATTGGTAAATTTGGATAAGATTTTTAAAAACCTTTTTCACAGGCACATAGGATTCAAGGAATTTTTAGTATACTGACTTTATGTCAGATTGTTTTGAAATTTTAGTTAATGTTAGAATTGTGACTAGAATTCCCATGCAAATTAATGGACATTCTCTTTTCTTTTAAGTATTATTCTCTTGTATAGTTTTTATAAACAGTTGAGCTTACCCTTATTAGAAAATTAAGCCTGATACAGTTTTTCCAATCCATTGGACTCATTCAGGGTACATTTATTAAATTGGTGTTTATTAGACTTCTGTGTACACTGTTTATTATTTTTAATTATGTTTCTAAAGGGGAAGAAAACACAAGCTCAGCTTCTGTGCTAAGATGCAAAAAATTCAAACTATAGTTGATACTTCAAAATTTGAACTGCAAAGAGGGACTTAAATATTTGTCACTAGAACTGCTATCAGAAAGGTCCCCCACAGGGTTTAGGGGATCCCAGCCCAAGTCAGCCCCTCACCCCCCACCCTACCCACGTCATCTGGAGCTTCCAGCTTCCTGCCTGACACCTTTGGCTCAGAGTTGTCCAACCTACTCCCCCCCATGTGCAGTCTGCTTAGCAGGGTTGTTGGAGTGTTACCTGAGCCACATTGCAACTTTCTAGCCATTTCAAATTCACCTAAAAGCTCAGAAAAGCCAGTTTTACTTTTATAAAATTGCAACTCGTGGCTAGAGATACTCCCCCTTCAGTGCTGTAGGTTATGATCTAGGTTCAAAACATCTGATTCAAAGCTGTTGTTAGTCGCTAAATCGTACACAACTCTTTGTGACTCCAGGGACTGCAACATGCCAGGCTCCTCTGTCCTCCATTGTCCCCCGGAGTTTGCTCAGATCCATGTCCATTGAGTCGGTGATACTATCTAAGCATCTCATCCTCTGCCGCCCCCTTCTCCTTTTGCCTTTTCAAATTACTTCCAAGTATCGATCTTGAAAAACTGACATTTCTTACGGAGCATCACACCAGATTTCCAGGTTGCTTTGGATATGTTGCTGTGCGCGTCCACAACCTTAGGCATTCTCGGTCAGTGCAGTGTTTCATGCTCTGACAATCATCTATCTCTAAGATGTTGTCTTTAGGTTGCCAGTTGTTAATTTAAACACACCACAGCCTGTGTGCTCGCGCGTGCACGCATGCCTCCACACTCCCGCCGCAGTGCCAGGAGCTGTGATTTAAAGTGGAATTGATAGAGCAGTGGGTAATGTTTTATATTTAGGGCAAGCTCCTGATGTACAGCTTCATGTGACATCTCATTTTTTTAAAAGCCTGAGGCATCAGTAATCTTCACAGCAAGAATGTTCATGCTTTTATGCATTCCAGGCTTACTGTCTGTTCTGCCCAGTAAATATATGGCTTTTATGGACTTATAAATCATGACAGTAGGATTCATACATATCCAAAAAAGAAGAGATTTAAATCTTTACTGAGTTCTGAAGATTTAATGTAGTTTAGCCATTATTCTTACTTAGAAGTAACCTTCTTATCTAAAGGCAGTATATTTCATATCTTTGAAGGTAACCTTAAAAACGTATTGCAGAGAAACAAATATTTATTAAGAGCATCCTGTGTGCCAGCCCTCTACTAAGTGCAGCAGAGAAGGCAGTGGAAGAAACAGCCCCAGTTCTTAAGTAACTCAGAGCCCAGAGGAAGATGCTAAAAAGCGAAAGATGGTGGCATCTAGAAAGTCCTCTTTGGGATGGAGGAGAGAAGTCAGTGCCTTGTGGAGGGGCAGGGGAGGGCAGAGTGTCCCCCTCTGCATGGGGCTCTGAGCAGGAGGAGGGGCCTAGTCTTTCAGGATAGTAGTATTTAATGATGTCCTCAGCAGAGGGCAGGTTCACCTGCATGATGGACAGTTTCCCTCCCTGCTCAGCTCTAGTTGGGGAGGGGGTCAGAGCTGAGGAACCACCACTTGGTGGTGTCCAGAGCCAGCTCCTCTCTGTCTTTCTGGTTTGTTGTTCTTGTTCAGTTGCTGAATCATGTCCGACTCTTTGCAACCCCATGGACTGCAGCATGCCAGGCTCCCCTGTTCTTCACTATCTCCTGGAGTTTGCTCAGACTCTGTCCATCGAGTCAGTGATGCTATTTGACCATCTTGTGCTCTGCCGCCCCCTTCTCCTTTTGCCCTCAATCTTTCCCAGCATCAGGGATGAGTTGGCTCTTCGCATCAGGTGACCAAAGTATTGGAGCCTCAACATCAGTCCTTCCAATGAATGCTCAAGGTTAATTTCCTTTAATATTAACTAGTTTGATCTCCTTGCAGTTCAAGGGACTCTCAAGACCTCCAGCACCACAATTCAGAAGCATCAGTTCTTCGGCACTCAGCCTTTTTTATAGTCCAACCTCTCACATCCGTACATGCATACTGGAAAAACCATAGATTTGATGATATGGACCTTTGTTGACAGGATGATGTCTCTGCTTTTTAATATACTGTCTAGATTTATTTATCTAGGTGTATATATTTATATATCTATCTAGGTGTGTATATCTAATTTATACACAGACAAAATGCACAGGTTTGTAAAACTTTTTTCAAATGAGTTTTGATTGTGCTGGTCTTCATTGCTGCCCTCGGGCTTTCTCTGCTGTGGCAGCCGGGAGCGGTTTTCTAGCTGTGACTCGCGGTCCTCTCTCCTTGCGGTGGCTTCTCTTGTTGGGGAGCCTGGGCTCTAAGCGCACCAGCTTTAGTAGTTGTGGTGCATGGGCTTAGTTGCCCCTAGTCAGGTGGAGTCCTCCTGGACCAGGGATCAAACCCGAGTCCCCTGCATTGGTAGGCAGATTCTTAACCACTGGCCCACCAGGGAAGTCCGTGTGCACAGACTTTGAATGAATGATTTGGTGAGTTTGGGCAAACCTATACATCTGTGCCGCTGTCACTCCAGCCAGGACACACTTGACACTCTGGTTAGCTCAGCACTCTCCACCATGTCGGGGCTGGCTTTTGTGTGCAGCTTCAGCCTCGTGCAGGGAAGTCACAGCCCGAGTCAGGCCTGAGGCCCTAGGTGCCCGTTCCCTGTGGGCCTGTGTCCCTGTATCCCCCGGCCTCGGCTTAGACTCCCTGGAAGCAGCAGCCTGTGGCCTGACAGACGACCATTCTGACCCTCCTCATGTGCCCTTAGCCAGACCTCACGAAGGCTCAGTCACCTCTGTGAGCGTGTCTCCGCTACCATAGTCCTCTGTGTGTATGCACAGCACATGGGGGTTGAGTCGCGCACAGGGGTGATTGGTCCACATTACCCCCTTTAGTTCCGAGAGCAGTTACTGAGGGTCTCTCATGTGCCAGACTCTCTTAAGCTTTCAGGTTCAAACTGATTCAGATGCAGACCTTACTCTCAGGTAGCTTCTGAGGTAGTGTGGGCCCCAGATGAGGAGCAGAGCGCTACGACATGATGTGGTCAGAGCTTGGAAGGAAGGACACGCAGGGCTTCTGATTAGGACGTGGGGTATCAGCAGCAGCCTCCTGGGAGTAGTGATGGCGGCATCAAGAGTAACAGCCTTACTGAGTGCTGGCCCTGCTTCTCCGCACTTTACTCTTAACTCATTTAACCCTCTTGAGGTTACTTTCCCCATTTTGCAAATGAGGAAACCAAAGGCCAAAGAAGTTATGTGCCCAAGACCACACAGCTGTTAAATGACGTGAGCAAGAAATAAGCTTTGTCATTTTTAGCCACTCGCATTTGTTCGGGTTTGTTACTGCCGCATAAACTGGCCTATCCTGACTTGCTAGAAGCATCCACGTGGAAGGGCTTGGAGATGAGCCACTCCCGGGGCGGGACCAGTGGGAAGTTGGCCAGGCTTCTGGAGTGGGAGGACGGGAGGCCCGATCAGGGGTGTGATGATAACGCTGGGAAGAGGAGGACAGCTGGGAGAGGAAGGAATCTGAGGAAGACAGGAATGCAGGGGATGTTTTCCTTTGCTGGGATGAAGGTGTCAGTGCCCGAGTGCTGCTCTACTCGTGGGAAAGAAGTTAGCTTGTCACTGCTGCCTGACTCGTTCAGTTCAGGGACTGTTTCTGGTATTTATACCAGATTTATATCAGATTTCTCTGATTTTCAGCAGAGATTTAAATACTGTCTAAAACCCTAGGAGCCTGTCAACCCCCTGCCGTTCCCCTCACTCTTCTCAGCCACCAGTACCGTGCTTTGCCCAGAGCAAGTGCTCAAAATTTTTAGGGATGAACAGATGAATATTCTTCAATATAATTGTTTCTTTACAGTTAGACTTCTCTTTGCTCTTATTTAATGCTACATTTGCTGCGTTTTCATTTTCCTCCTACATTTCTAGGAAGATGAGGTTCAATAATGACAACTGATAGAACTGTAATAAAATTGCATGTTGGTGTCGGTCAGTTGCTAAGTTGTGTCCGACTCTTTGCGACCCCATGGACGGCAGCAGGTCGGGCTTCCTTGTCCTTCACCATCTCTCGGAGTTTGCTCAGGTTCATGTCCATTGAGTCAGTGATGCTATCATACCGTCCCATCCTCTGCCGCCCCCTTCTCCTTTTGCCCTCAGTCTTTCCCAGATTCAGGGTCTTTTCCAGTGTCTCAGCTGTTGGCATCAGGTGTCCAAAGTATTGGAGCTTCAGCTTCAGTCCTTCCAGTGAATTTTCAGGGTTGATTTCGTTTAGGATGGACTGGCTTGGTCTCCTTGCTGTCCACGGGACTCTCAAGAGTCTTCTCCAGCACCACAGTTGGAAAGCATCAGTTCCTCAGTGCTCGGCCATTTTATGGTCCAGCTCACATGCATACTTGAGTGCAGGAGAAGCCATAGCTTTGACCAGGCAGACCTTTGCTGGCCAAGTAATGTCTCTGCTAAACTCCTTTAACAAGGGGAAGGTAAGGGTAATGTCACAGTAGAATGCAGTTCCTGCTAGACAATACCTGTTTTCCTGTTTTGAAACTTCTGAATACAGTGACTAGCACATTTTATACAAGTCTTTGCTCTTTGCTTTTTTATCATACACCTCTTCCCTGCTTTTGCCTAGTCATTATTAGTAATTATATAAAAATCTGTTTTAAGCTACACCGCAGGGAATAACAAAAGCTGGTTGCTTGTCTAAGTGGTCTTTAATTAAAGCTGAAAAAAATTAGGTTGTTGTGATGCAGATATTTTAAAAATATACTGCCTAAAACAGAAGAGGCTGATCTAAGTGCAATCAGGTTGAAACTGTTTGTATTAAATGGATTAAAATATACTCTGGCTTTTTTTTTTTTTTAAGAAAAACCACATCTGTCTGGGATGTGGTAGGTGTGGTCCTAATTTTAAGCAGGTGAATGGACCACATAAGCCTCTAAGAGTCTTCTGACTCCCAGGTTTTTCTGATTTTTTAAAAAATTCCTATTTAAACATATGTTTACCGTTTCACTTTATGGCTTAAGTGAGCTGAACAACAAAGGTTAATCATAAGAGAAAATATTATGCTCATAACAATTACTGAGAAAGTGAAATGCTCAAAGTTACGGGTGAAAAGGTAGACTAATTTTCTCTGTGCTGGCTTTTGCCATGGCATTTCTGAGACTGTGTTTGTTTTCACTTTGTGTGTCCCCCTTGTCTGGTCTGTATTTCTTTCTGTAGAGCCAGGTACGTGGCTTCCTGTTCTCTCTGTATACATTACTGACCAGGGGCCTGGCCCCAGGAGGTGTTCAGGTATTCAGGGACACGTCCGCTTTCTAGACAGGACGAATGACTGTTTCTTTCTTATCTTTGAGTAATGACTGATAAGAGGTAAAATCAGTTATTTCAGCCAGGAGTAAATGCAGTAGAATTCTTTTGACTATTGTACTTTCTTTGTTTAATATTGTTAGTCGCGCGTGAGTGCACACACACACACACTTTGAATATAGCATCTTTGCTTTGAATGTGTCTCTGCACTAAACTTGCCCTTTAGATGAAGTAGCACTCTCATCCTGATTGGCTCAGGCGTAAGGTGGTGTTGGACTTGCTAGGCCCTCTTCCTTAACCCATCGACTGGGTCTGGGCAAGGCTCTTCCTTCCTCTCTCTCTCAAGCTGGTTCATGGAGAGCTGGGCCAGAGTGTGTGGCTTAAGGATCCACTGAGTGCCTGGACTCCTAGAGCAGGAACTGGAGGCGCTGAAGAGACCTCACACCCCGCCTCACACTCTGCCCTCAGCCTGTGCGTCTGGCCCAGCTTCCTCGCTCTGCAGACTGCCATCTCTGGCCTGTGGCACCGGTGGCACCAGCCTGGCCCTTGGAGCTCCCTTACCTCACTGCCCAGAGCCTGCCTCTGGCAGGTGTTGTCTCTATATAGGTTCCAAGTCTGAAGGAGAATTGTGTGGCTTCCGGATCAATTTCCATCCTTGTTGGAGGTCCCTCACAACTCAGTGTGGACCCTGGACCAACCACAGAGGCCACCCCTAGGGCTTTGAGCTGCAGGATCTCAGGCTCTGCCTCACACCTACTGAATTGGAACCTGCACGTTAGCAAGATGCACAGCTGGTTTGAATATACACTGAAGTTTAAGACGCACTTGTGGCTCAGTGGTGAAGGTTCCACCTCCAGTGCAGGAGACACAGGAGACGCGGGTTCCATCCCTGGGTCAGGAGGGTCCCCTGGAGGAGGAAACAGCAGCCCCCTCCAGTATTCTTGCCTGGGAAATGCCATGGACAGAGGAGGCTGGTGTCACAGAGGCCCATGGGCTCACACAGAGTCGGCAGCAACTGAGGACACGCAGGCACAGATGCACGCAGGCCCCCGCCACTCCCGCTCAGAGAGCAGCGTGGCTCTGCCTCCTGGAGGGAGAGGCCGTGAGCTCAGCGTTCAGCCTGGAAACGGCCGGGCCTGTGGCCACCCCTCCCTCTCTTTCCCACCCTGTTGACTGTCTCACATGGCAGAGTGTCCTGGGGGTGAGCTGACAGGAGATGCTCGTGCAGAGATGTTCGGAGGAGAGCAAGGGGTAACTGGCTGGAAAAAGAGATTCTGTTCAGAGGCTCCTAAGAGACAGGCCTCTGAGGAAAGGTTTGGTCAGGGTTGTGGAAGGCCTTCGAGTATCAAGTGGCCTCCCCCTTCTCTCACCACTGACGCCCGGGTGGGCCTGCTGCCCTTGGCGTTCTCGGCTTCTGCCTTCACTCCTCTCTGTCCCCAGAGCTGCACGGCCCTATCCGTCCTTGCGGGAAGGTTTGCTCCTCTCATTAGCGGCCTTTCCTCCCTCTCCTCCCTTCAGAGTTGTGCCCCTGCCCCACCCTCTCCCTCCCTCCTCTTTGGCATTGGCTCCACTTCTCTGTCACACTCACTGCCATTTGTTGTCTGATGTGTCTATACGATGTTTGGGGTTTCATCTGCGCCCAGGCCCCGCTCACATTCCTAGAATGGAAGTCCGCTGAGGCTGGACCCGGACCATGTGTCTCACACATCACTGTCCACTGCCTAGATCGCACTGGCCTACGGTAGGCTGTTGCATGGGTCAGGGGCCGTGAACAGCGTGAAGCGTCAGCTGCGTTGACATCTGTGACGTTGACACGCTATGCGAGGTCCGCAGAGCACCCAGGTCACTCTCGCTGTCTGCAGAGGGTCGCTTTGGGACCGCGGCTCCTGGACTGCAGCCTCAGACACCTGCTTTCTTTCTAAGTCTGAACTCTCTGCCTTGAGTTGTCTTCGCCTTCCCCGCAATGGGAGAGTTCTTCTCTGCACAGCCAGGCCCGCCACTGCCCCCTCGCCCCAGCCTGCCTGCCCCTTCCTCTCAAGCAGGTTCTCCCTGCCAGCCCGTCCTCACTGGGCAGGGCGTCGTTAGGGTTTGGGGGGAGGGTTTCTGCCAGCAAGACTTCTTTCAGACGAAATGTGTGCAGCTCCTCCTCCCCTTCGTGTGTCCTCAGATTTCGCGTCTGAGCTCAGGAACGTCGGGCTCACCGGGGTTGGTTTGGCCTTATCTGCAGGCTGCACAGTCCGGCTGCATTTATTGTCCTTTGTCTCTGGCACTTCTATTGATGTCTCTCCCCCCCCCCCCATCCTTTGTGGGCAGATTTAAGTGAAGATAGGGTCTTTTTTTTTCAGCATCAAAACCTTGCATGCTTTGCTGAAGAGGAACCAAACAAGCTTTTAAGCAACCAAGGAATTTATTCAAAACTGTGTTAAAATGAGACTTTCTGGGTGGAACAAATAACACAGTTTCGAAACCGCACGTATATTTAGTAAGCTGTGTACTTATTGAAATTCACAGACACTTCAGCTCCTCACACATGCTGCTGAGTTCTCTGCGTCAAACAACGAGAATGTCAACCCCATATGCTAGCACACCAGCGACCATGGAAATTCTTGTCCATTTTCAACTTCGTTGGATTTTGATTGTGAACAGTCTCCCATCCTTAGTATATGCTGTTCATTTATCAAACAGTTCATTCCCAACAACCATTGTGTCCAGTAATCCTGTTCTTTACAACACAAATGAACTTAACGGTCATTTTTCTATTTTGTAAATGATGAAATTCCCTTTCAGGAATTTTCAAGAGCTGTGCTGATAGGAAAGCAACGTTAGGGCAAGTACGCCTGCCTGTAGAAACGTCCTGGGTATCAGAGGAGATTTCTGGGTTGGTCCCGGAGCACGCCCTTCCCGAAGCAGTGGCAAAGGAAGTAATTGGGCTTAGTGCAGCGGTGGTAAAAAGCGGTAGGTCGCAGCTGGCCGTCAAGAGTCTTAGATGGGGATGCAGAGAGCAGCGAGGAAGGTCTGAGAGCCCGTGGGAGGGGGACTGAGAGCTGGGGAAGCCTGGCAGGCTTTTTAGTAAAGCTGGACTCGGTCAGTGGCTAGGAGAGAAGATAATTCACCGGTGCACAAGTTTGTCTTTGAGGATTTGGGGACCATTTAACTCCTCTCACGCCAGTTTCACAGCAGTAAGTTGCTCTAGAGGCTGCACTGGGATGGATGGCTTGAATGTTGCTGGTTTTAATCCCATTTCCACTTGCTCCTTGGCATTGCCCGAGTCTCCCCTCTTGGTTACTTAAATCTTTTGTGCAAATGTTTCAGAAGGTCCTTATGTTACCAGTCACTCCTGGACATAAATTATTTCCTAGAAAATTGTAAATCTGGGTCTTGCTGTTCAAAAATACTGGTTGTTTTCATAAAGGCACTGCTAAAAGGGAAGCATTCTATTTGAAAGTGGTCTCTTTGTGTACGATGTGCCGGGCAGAAAGACTTGGTTTCACACAGGTGATATTTCCCCTGCCGTTTATTAATCAGTTTAATATGATCTCAGCAGTGTTCTCAGGTTTGTGTCTGGAGCTGGGCTCAGTGGCTCAGTGGTAAAGAGTCTGCCCGCAGTGCAGGAGATGCGTGTTTGATCCCTGGGTCAGCAACATCCCCTGGAGGCGGAAATAGCAGCCCACTCCACTGTTCTTGCCTGGAGAATCCCACGGACAGAGGAGCCTGGCGGGCTGCAGTCCATGGGGTCCCAGGAGCCAGACACGACCGAGCACGGATGCCCCCTTATATAGATGAATAAATGGGCAATAACAGCCCAAATACATAAATGTAAAAACACCCCAAACCTACAAACATTAAGAGCAAACATGAATGAGTTTTTTTACATTATACACTGAGAGTAGAGAAAAACCTTCCTATATACTTCATTCTAACAGCAATAACAGAAGCTTGATAGATATAAATGTACTTTTTAAAAAAAGCCTTTGCACATCAGGAAACAAATAAGCAAAGTAAAACAATAGATGACAAAGGGAAGAAAATATTTACAACTTAAATCACAGAGAGCTGATAGCCATAATAGGTAATTTCTAAAATTAAGAAAAAGACCTATGACCCTATTTTAAAATTTATAAAAAGATGAATAATTTACAGACAAATAAAACAAGAAGCCATCAAACTAATGAAACACTGCTCACTCTTGGTCATCAAAAGAAATGCACACTAACCGATACACTTGCAGCTTTATTTACAGCTCCTCAGTGTTAGAGACAGCCAGGGTCCCGCAGCGGGGGGGTGTGGTGCGTCCACACAGCGACTTACCGTGAGCGCAGCAGCGCTGGTCCTCCACATAGTCTCTGAGGACAGCAGCCGCAGAGGACTTGAGTATGCTGTCTTTTGTATAATCTAGGGGCAGAAATATGAATTCCATACATTTTCAAAGAGAACCCGTGGAAGGATAGACTATGAACTAATTACTAAAAATTGGTTACCTGTAGAGAAAGAGACAGTATGGAATAGGTGGTGAGTGGGGCGTGGACTAGACTTCTCTGTGACTCAGTTGCTCAGTGGTGTCCGACTCTTTGCAACCCCAAGGCGTGTAGCTTGCCAGGCTTCTCTGTCCATGGGATTTTCCGGGCAGGAATACCAGAGCGGGTTACCATTTCCTCATCCAAGAATTCTCTAGAGGTACCTGTTTTTTAAGTATTATTTTAAATACACTAGAGGTGGAAAGTGTGGAAAGAGGTAGAGAAGCAAGGTTGATGACATGGTAACTTGAAACTGGATATTGAGTATGTGGATATATATTGTACCTCTGTCTCTAGTTTGTGGTGTGTTAGGAAAGTTACACCAAAAAGGGTTTAAAGAAAAAACAAACCTCTTTTAATTCCTATTGTTGACTTTAGATTGAAACTCTTAGTGGACGGGGGGGATCATGGTGGAATCTGAACAACAGCTGCTTCAGTGGAGCAATGTCTGTGTGTGTGCTGGGCCACGCACAAATTTACACGTTTGCACTGTTAACGTTCGTAGGCACGACAGCTGCCACATAATGGGATTGGTGCAGCGTGTGCTGGGTGGATGGGGAGTGAAGGATGAAGTGGTTAGGGTCCTGGCTGTGAGAAGGACAGACTGCCTGGCCAGCACAGCGGACGCCGCTTGGGAAGGAGGCTCTTGGACCCGGCCCTGCAGGTAACGGTCAGCTGTGTGGCAGTGAAGAGATACTCAAAAAGGATGGATTGTCCCAGCACAGGGAGAGAGGAAGGAAAGGAGAGTGAGCTGGGGAGACTCTGGAATAGACTCCGTCAGGAGGGGTGGACAGAGGCCAGATTCCACAGGCCTGGGAGCCGGCTGGCTCAGAGCCGCTCTGGCCCAGAGCCAGGCCGCCTTTGTCTGTCTCCCCGAGTAGCCTAGTGCAGTGCCTGCTCTCTATACAGTGAGGGGAGCGGACCTGGATGAAAGCCTGTGAGAGCGTCACGAAGTTGAAAGAGCATGAAAACTTTTTTGCGGGAACACAAGGTATAAACATGTTGGTTGACTAAAGAGTAAACTTGGCCATAAGTATTTTGCCGCTCTATAAATAACATTTCTAAATGAGGATGCCCAGATGCAGCTCCACAGAGCAGGCTGTGTCCCAGATGGTGAGACTCGGAGCCGACGAAGGGGGTTTTAGGGTTTCTGTTCCGCTAATAATAACGCTGGGGCTTCTTGAGAGCCTACTGTGTCAGGTCTGTGCCTCATGCTGGTCTTGTACCTACAAGAAGTATCCCCCC
The DNA here is from genome assembly GCA_006410935.1 of Redunca redunca. Lineage (NCBI taxonomy): Eukaryota > Metazoa > Chordata > Mammalia > Artiodactyla > Bovidae > Redunca > Redunca redunca. Next base: position 68,926 of record SJYQ01000268.1, on the reverse strand, counting down.
TGTTTCACAGATGGACCCCAGAGTCATGGAAGTATTTGCCCAAACCAGTTAGAGCAAAGTATGATTGAAACCTAGATCTGTTTGAAGTCCATCCTAAGCAGAGTATTTTTAAAATTGTAGATTGCAACCCTGGAGAAGGCAATGGCACCCCACTCCAGTACTCTTGCCTGGAAAATCCCATGGACGGAGGAGCCTGGTAAGCTGCAGTCCATGGGGTCGCTAAGAGTTGGACATGACTGAGCGACTTTCCTTTCACTTTTCACTTTTATGCATTGGAGAAGGAAATGGCAACCCACTCCAGTGTTCTTGCCTGGAGAATCCCAGGGACAGGGGATCCTGGTGGGCTTCCATCTATGGGGTTGCACAGAGTCGGACACGACTGAAGTGACTTAGCTTAGCAGATTGCAACCCGTTAATGGAATGTGAAATTCGTTTTAATTCATCATAGCCAGAATTTTTTTTTAAGAAAAAGGAGCAGGATAAGATGGAATAGAAAACGTTTCATTTATCATCACGTATTTAGCAAGAAGTATGCATAGGGTGGTGCCTTGGACGCCTGGTGAGTCCCCACCCTCTCTGGACACCTGTCAGCGTGTGGCCGCACGCCTGCTCCGTTCTCGCAGCCCCTTGTCCCGTGGACGGAGAGCAGGTGTTGCAGTCTTAGAGCTGAGACGGTCTACGGGGCACTCGTGGGGAGCCTGCTGTGGTCCCCCAGTGCTTCCCAAGGAGAACAGAGATGCCTTGGAGGAAAGTTAGGGCGGCACCCGCTTCGTGGAGAGAGGCCAGTCCTGTCAGCTGCCGCTGCCTCGCCTGCCTCCCCCAGCCCTGACCGGAGTGGACAGCAAAGAGGCCCACCAGTGAGTCTCCAGGTCCTTTTCCTGAAGAGGAAAGAGGATTTCAAACGCGTTTTAAAAGCCCCATGGGGCCAGGGAGTGGGTGAGGTCGCACTGTTGCCCTCCTGCTTTCCGTCTCTGCTCCTCACTCTGGACGGTCACGCTCGTTGGCGTCCTGTCGGCAGAAGCCCCCATTGACCAGCAGATCATCAGGCCACCGTTTCCAGAGGCTGTAGCTGCAGCCTGGGGCACCTTTGAGAAACACCGCCCCTTAGTCCTCAGCATCCTCGGAGAAGGAGGGGAGGAGAGATCATGTGCGCCCCTGGAGTGTTGGGGTCTGATTTCTGACTGACAGCAGAGCCCACAGCCCGCTGGTTCTGAGATGGGCTCTGTGTCTGGGTCCCGTGCTATCAATCAGGACCTCCGGGTCGGGACTGTGTGCGCCTTCTATAAGTGGCTTCCTCGAGATTCTATAAGAAATTAAGACTAAAGTTAGAAAATAAAAGCATCGCGAGGGTTTATAGAAGGGCGCGCACTTGCCACAAGTTTATACTTAGCTCACATTTTAGCTCTTTTTAATCTGTTCAGACATGTACTTATTTGCTTGTTGAATCATTCAGAAATAATTGTTCTGTAGTGCTTCCATTTGTTAACATACAACCGACACTGGAAAATATGGCTAGAATTAGGTGAGTGCCTAAGGTGGCTTCGGGCAGTTTCCATGTGTATAATAGCACCTTTTCTCTTTAGTGTGACACAACTTGGAGTATTGTCAATGCACGTTTTGTGAAGCAGCATCTGAGCAGTTTACATAAAGACTTTGTGCCTTATGTGGTGAGCGTGGATCTTCAGCGGATTTAACATAGAGCCACCAGCAGTAAATGCTTAGGTGAGATCACCCAGCCCCTAACAGGCCTGTGAGGTGGAGCTTGGAGGCTGTGAGGGGCTGCTGTGGGCACTGAGGTTTGTCCATCCCTGGCCTACACGTCACCCGTCTGCCTGGGGTTGGCCTGCTGTCACTCTTGAGCAGGTCGGGTGCTCTTTCTGAACTTTAGTTTTCATGTCCTTAAAACCAAGATGGTCATACATATTCTGTAACAGGGAATATTCTGCAGAGATGAAAAAAGAAAACACCCGCTGCATAAAGGCTGCAAGTGATTGTTTCCATTTTTTCCATCTAAAACTTAAGAAATGTGGACCGTATTTTGCCTGATCTTAAATATGTTTGTTAATAATAATGAATCTTTATGCAGTGCTTTACAGTTTACAAAGCTCCTATACAGGCACTTCATTGAAGGAGGTTTGCAAAAAAGTTGTCTTTGCTCAGAAACACTCTCTTGAGAGTCGCAGTGTGTGTGAAGAAAAGGCAGTGGAGGCAGAGAGCCTCTGTGTGCAGGGACGGCCTCCATCAGCTCCTGCACTGTTGTAGAATAAGCTTCGTGTTTCAGGGGAAGCAGGAATGGTTTCCAGTTAGTGGAACATTCCACAGTGGTGCTTGTCTTGGGACTGGGAACCCATGCCTGTGTTTTGTGCGTTTCTCATGGGGAAAGTGACAGTGGACAGTTCCTGCCATTCTCAAGGTGAAGAGTTATGAGTCTCCAGGGCTGAGTTGCATCACAGCCCTTCTGTTTCACAGCCAAGCTGGAGAGGATGCGTCACTGTTCTTTTCAGAGTTACGGAGGTCGATGGAGCCGTAGGTTCAGGTGGTGGTGGTAAAGAACCTGCCTGCCGATGCAGGAAACACAGGAGATGCAGGTTTAACCCCTGGGTTGGGAAGATACCCTAGAGGAGGAAATGGCACCCCACTCCAGTATTTTTGCCTGGAAAATTCCGTAGACAGAGGAGCCTGTCGGGCTGCAGTCCCTGGGGTCACAGAGTCAGACTCAACTGAGCACGCAGAACACTACAGGACGGTGGCCGTGCTTCTCAGGTGTGGTGCATGACACGTATACTTCAGCTGGCCGTCCCTTTCATTTTTTCTCCTGTAAGAAATTCTTCCTTTCAGAAAATTTCACGTACCACAGCCATGCAGTTTTTCATAGAGTTTGCAGAGGTCCATGAATTCCCTGGGAACTATTTTTGGACCTCAAAGTCAGAACCCTGCTTTAAAGAAGTTGAACTGATGTGGAAGAAAAGTCCGGACTTGCAGGCTAGGCAGTTGCTTGCTGTTGTCGTTTAGTTGCTAAGTCATGTCCAGCTCTTTGCGACCCCATGGACTGTAGCCTGCCGGGCTCCTCTGTTCATGGCGTTTTCCAGGCAAGAATACCTGGTGGGCTGCCATTTCCTCCTCCAAGGGGGGATCTTCCTGATCAAGGAATGGAACCTGCGTCTCCTGCATTGGCAGGCGGGTTCTTTACCACTGAGCCACCAAGGGAGGCTTGGCAGACCTGATTGTAAATCATGTGGGCGCTCAGGGGCTTAGGAGCTTGGGGTGGGAACAGCTGAGCCCCAGTTTTCTCAGTGGAGAAAAAGGAGAAGAATGGCGCGTGCATCATGTCTTGCAGGATTGTTTTAAGCATTAAATATCATATTGACTCAGATGCTAAAGAGTCTGCCTGCCAGTACAGGAGACTGGGGTTCAGTCCCTGGGTCGGGAAGATCCCCTGGAGAAGGAAATGGCAGCCCGCTCCAGTATCCTTGCCTGGAGAGTTCTGTGCACAGAGAAGCCTGGTGGGCTGTAGTGCACGGGGCCGCAGAGTCAGACACCACCGAGCGGCTCGAGCTCTCTTTACTCCATCCTTCTGTGAAGCCCATCAAGTGCATTGGCGTCTCACCATCACCAACAGATGCTACCTGCTGCTGCCACTGTTTGCAAGCACTTACAGTCTAACTAAGCTAGTTTTTGTTCCAGAGAGTCTGAGACAAATGTGAGGGTGTTTTTTGTTTCGGTTTTTTGAAGGTATATTGATAGGAGGGACTATGTCTGTCTCAATTTTTTATTTCACATATATTTTGTACATAATTTCTTGTAAGTGTATCGAATTGAACTTTTTAAGCCAAGTAGTTTTTATGTCAGTTGAGTAGTGAGCAGTTGAACTTAATGGATTTTATATGTATTTATTTATCTTAAAGGAACCAAAGCACTAGTTTTATATTTTGAGAAAGAAGTGATTTGAATGTTTCTTTTGAGATTCTGCAAGTGTCGCTCCTAAGCAGTACTTTACTTACTGAGATCAGCCAAAGGAGGAGTTTGTCACACTTTGCCACATGCTGCGTAGCCTGTGCTTATCAAGATCATCCAGTTAGCATAAAGTGCAGTTTAGTTTCTGTTCTGTACTTGTTGCCATAGCTGGAGTCGGGTGGGTGTTTAAACCTTCATGAACTCAAAATTCTTTTATGATGATGGAATATTTCATGTTTTAATACTCTTGGTACAGAGTATGTGTTTAAATATTTTACCAGGCGTGTATTTTTTACAGGTTCATATAATATATAAAATGCATTTCTGTTCCAAGAAAAATACAAGTGGTAAACAATTGGGAGAGAGCTTGCATATTTCCCTTTATTATCCTGTCTGATGATTAATGCATCCAACTATGTTCAGCCTCACGTGTAACCAGGTTAGTGTTTAGTTTGGGCTAGGCTGTTTTCCTTGTGAGAACAGAAGTGGCCAACCCCGTGCCCCGCCTGCCTCCCAGACGGGGTCTGCATTGTTTCCACATCACGGTGCTTAACGGAAGGCCAGATTTTCTTGTGAAAACAGATTTTGGATTAACTCTGTCTGTGCACTTGCACACATCCCTCCACACCTGCCCATGCGCTTTAGCTCCAGCAGCCTGCTACAGTTATTATGGGTTTAATTTCAAGATGCAAGAGAGTGGACGTTCTGCTTTGTGCCATAAAAGTGCAGGAACAAGTTCGGAATACACCGTAGATCCGCGTGGAGACCATGAGGTTTCATAGAAAGAGCGCGGACTTGCAAATTCATGGTGCGACCTTGGACGAGGCCCTCAGTAGCTGAGCCTCTGGTTCTCGATAATCTGCCCTGCTTGATTACTGTGAGGATCTAATGCGGGCCTGGCAGCTACAGCCGGCAGGTCTTTTATGTCAGTGACTTTATGGAGACGCAGCAGCATCCTTCCTGTAGCGTTGTCTTGGCTGCTCACCCTCCACACCCGCACGCTTGGGTAGTTGGGAGAGACCACTCTGTGGCTTGCAGAGCCTCAGCTGTTTATTTTCTCACCCTTCACAGAAAAGTTTGCTGGCCCCTGATACAGGGCAATCAGAAACTATGATTTGAGTCTCAGCTGTGCCACTCAGTACCCATGATCACAGTTGATTATAAACCTAGTGCTAAACTTTTTCCTCTATAAATACAATTTGTCCATCCACTCACTGAGTACTGCTTGCTTGCTGTGAGTCAAGCATTGTTCTAGGCTCAGGAAGTGCAGTGGCGGGCAGGATAGACCCCGATGCCTGCCCTCATGGAGCTCGCACCCCAGTGACACATACTCAGTGAGGACGCCACCACCCCACAGGGAGGGCTAGATGGAGCAGCCCTGGTGAGGCCATACTGAGAGGTTCCTCGCGTGAGGCGCCATGAGGAGAGTACAAGCTTCGTGGCGCTTGATGTTATTGTTATGCCAAGTGTAGAGCTGAAAGTGAACATGTTAGTCGCTGTCCAATTCTTTGTGACCCCATGGACTATAGTCCGACATGGGATTCTCCGGGCAAGAATACTGGAGTGGGTAGCTGTACCCTTCTCCAGGGAATTTTCCCAACCCAGGGATAGAACCAGGGTCTTCTGCGTTGCAGTCAGATTCTTCACCGAGGTTGTTAATGTGTAAAACAAAGTAGAACCTCAGCTCGGGGCTGAACCCTTGTGATTAATTCCATGCTCACTGTCCCTAATTAATGGCTTTATTGAAAGAGTGAATAACTCAAAGTAAGTAAGGAGGGTACCATTACCCTATATAGAGAGAGAATAGCTTGTAATAAACTGAGGTAATCTCCACTAAGTGCATAGGATAGCGCTGCGAGGCCCCGCTTGGGAGCTGTGTGCAGTCCCTGGGCTGTTCAGGTTGCAGAGGCCTGTCCAGGCAGAGACGATGGGAGCGAGACGCAAGCACCTCATGCCTCTGGCCACTTAGCATTTATTTTTGGAACTTGGAGTGAAAGCCTGGAACTGTATGCTCATTCCATATTTTAAATTCTCATTGGACATACCGTCCCTTTCTTAAGACCTTTGAATCTCAAAGTAGGGAGAAGAGACACTCAGGAATGTCAGGATAAGCTTAGATTAATAATCCCTTCAAGTGTAATTACATTTTAAGACTGAAGATTAGCATTAAAAAATATGACATTGATCCTACTTTCCTTATATACTTTAATTTGATAATCTAATTAAATTGGTGTTTTCACACAAGGTCCTAAGACCTTGTGTTTCACATCTTGGTCCTCAGTGATGAATGGGGTGGGCTAGAGTTTATTGGCGAGTGGACCGAGTACATACTGTCAGAGGACCTGGGGAAGATACCTAGTGTTGTTCCTTTTCCCATTTGTAAAGTAAGGAGATCGGACCAAGTTTTTCCACGTCCTTTTCAGCCCTAATCATTTGATTTGTGAATTTTCTCTTTGACCAGGTTGCCCAAAGTAGGAAGCTTTCTATTGCTTTTCTCTCTGCCAGAAACCTCTCCTTCTCCCCTGGTGCAATGATGTGACACCCTTGGTTCTTCGTGTTTCTAAGTACAGAACACTCACTATTAGAGTAACAGGGCCATGCCCTTTCTAAGAAGTTGTCAGTTTCTTCATCTTCTTAATCAAGATGGTTTCCTTTCGTAATCCTCATCCGTAAGTGGGGGTATAATGGTCCACGTAATGACCTAAGGCATTTTGCAGTTCTGATATTCTAAGATTCAGAAGATGGGAGGTGGACTAGAAGGAAGAAGGCTGTGCTATTTTGTTTTCTTCTTTTAAGGTGGAGGAAAGGGAAACCTCCACAGCTGGGAACTTTCCAGGACTAGGCTTGCTCTCGGAGTTGGGGGATGGCTGTGGCCCCCAGTAGTGATGCAGGTTCTCATTAGGCGCCTCTGTTGTTGTTCTGCGGCATTTGCGCAGATCTTCTTTCCTATTAAGCTCTCCGTTTCTCACATGACTGTAGGAAGTGTGTATGCCTAAAAGTATATATGATGGGAAGTGACCAATTCAGGATGGCCTGGTATAATTACAGGTGTACAAACTGAGACTTGAAATCTGTAGTTTGCGGTGTGTGGTCTGGCAGAGATCAAATAAAATTCATACACACTTGAAAATACAAAGGAAAAATCATGGGGACTTTATTTGAAAATATGCCATTTTCTGGAATTTTCATTTTTAGGGTAATTAGTGATAATGTTTTTGAAAAAAAAATCACTTGAAGTAGAATGGAAAAGTACACTTCAGCAATTTAACCTATCAGGAATCATTGCCTTTAAAAATAGAAGGTTATAAGGTCAAAAACTTGATATACATATATATACACACAACATGTATGCAGCTGATGCAGCCTGTGACTTACTATCTGCAGTACTCCAGATTCCTGAGACCCCAGCTAAGAAGGCTTACGTAGGTAAAGGGACACAGGATGGTTTCAGCTGCTGATCTTTCGTCTGTTTCAGCATCATGTGTTTTTGCAGGCAGGGAGCAGAGTGAGTGAAGGCCACCTCCCTGCCCGTTTCAGAGGCTGGCTCCTGTTGAGGGGCATTAGGTGGGAGTGTGGGGGTGAGGAGCTCTGGTCCTGGATTCAGATGGTCCAGGGCCAAACCTGGGCCATGCTGTGGAGCAGAGAGTGCCCTGCGGGAGCCTGCTCCCGTCAGAAAGGCGGGACAGTTGGGGGGTCCTCCCCACTCTTGGGAGAACGAGGACAGTTAGCATAGTCCATGTGACATGAGCAGCGCTGGGCAGAGCCTGAGCGAATACGAACTGCAGTTGCCGTTGTTTGCCTGAGAGATCCTGATCTTTCTTCTGAAGTCCCAATGTGGGTCATCCTCAACTTCTGTCCTTATCTCCTAGTCGGAGGTTCTCTGGCCCTTTCAGAGCGGCATCTTGGGAACGGGGCTTTTTCAGTTGTTGGTCAAGGGTGTGTCCATGCGCTTCTCCAGACTCCTGCTGCTACGAAGGCAGAAACCCTGGGCGTTGTGTGTAGAACAGGCACAGGGAGACTCTGAAGGTGGAGGAGAGGGCAGCTGCCTTAGGGCCTTGGGGCTCCAGGGATGGTCCCTGGTGCGTTCTTCGGGTTTTCTTTTTGCCTTGTATTTCTCAGACCAGTTATTAGAGAAACTATCAATCCAGAAACATGGGAGCAGACCAAAAAGCCCCCAAGAGAAGCTTGCTCTTTCTAGCTAAAGGACAGGAAGGGGCAGTTGAGCAAGACAGGCTTTTAGATGATAACTCCCTACTCTAGACAAGCACCCCAGAAAAACTATAGAGCTCCTCCCACACCCCCATCCAGCAGTGGCCAAGTGGGGAGCCTAAACTTAAACCTTCACCTGAGTGTAATGAGATAACCCCACCCCCGCTCTGGCTGGGGTCAGAGAAGACTGGGTGGGCAGCCAGGACACTCATCCCTGCTCCTCGTAACGGGCACCCTGCCTTCCCTGCCTGACCCTGCCGTCTCTGGAGGGCACTCGGGGAACTGGAGCTCACACCTGTTACATACCTGTCCCAGAGGTGAAAACTGGCCTCCTTCTGCCCAGCAGGAAGGAGGCCAAGTGAGCCCCGCCCCAACATGGCAGTAGCAGGGTGCTGCTCCCCGCCCCACCGTGGTGTTGGGGAGCCGGCTGAAACGGGAGCCTGCCATGAGATCCAGTCCCAGCAGCATTCCCTAGTGTTCAGAGTAATTGAAGGTCCTGTGTTACACTGAGAGCCAGGAAAATCTCAGCTTGAATGAGAAAGGGCAGTCAGCAGATGCCGGCACCCCGACGACACAGATGCTGGAATTACCTGGCGGGGATGCTCAGGCAGCCCTCAGGAAAGTGCTTCAGCGGGCAGTTGTGAACATGGGCGCAAGTGGAGGGGCGGAAGGTCTCACCAGAGAAAGAGAGATGCAAGGAAAATCCAGATGGGCATTTGAGGACTGAGAAATATGGCAACTCAAAGTGAAAAAGCTCACTGGACTGGTTAGATAGCACAACAGAAAGGACAGACGAAAACAGCCAATGAATGTGAGGAGAAACTGTAAAGCGTCCAGTCTGAATAACAGGAATAAAACAGATGGGGGGAAATGGCCAGGGACATGCAGGACTCTAATAGACGCTCTCACATTCCGTCATCAGAGTCCCAGGAGAACAGAAGAAAGAGGGCAGGGCTGAAGAAATGCTCAGAGAAACCGTTTCCCATATTTGGCCAAAAAACCCAAACCTGCAGGCTCAGGAGGGCCAAGACCAGGCCACGTGTTCTCAGTTCAGTTTGTGGACAGTGACTGTCCCAGCTTCTGGAAATGTTTGCGATCCCAGTTGCCCACCCGTCCTCCTAAGAAAGGATCTTGCTTCCTCCTGTCTTTTATTCTTAATGACCGAGATCCTCTTGGCTTATTTTCGTCGAGGTTACATCAGCCAGCATTTTCAGCAGAAGCGTAACAAGAGAGTCTTCCTGCTGAATTTCTTACGTTTTCCTGAGCCAGCAATAACCCGGGTAATAAATGTGGTAGTTACGAGTGCTGTGTCCACCAACAGTTTTGTACACGAATGTTCATAGCAGGCTTATTTGTAATAGCCAAAACGGGAGACAGCCCAGACGTCTCTCTAATAGTTGAATAGGTAATGCCCCATGGCGTGTGCACACAGTGGAACAGTACGCAGCAGTGCAGGCGGCCGCCCTCCGTGAGGTGCAGAAACAGGTGCAGTAAAGGAAACCAGAGCAGGAGAAGTGCATAGGGCTCCTTACCCCAGTGAGGCTGTGAGAGTGCTGCACTCAGTATGTCAGCAAATTTGGAAAACTCAGCAGTGGCCAGAGGACTGGAAAAGGTCAGTATTCATTCCAGTCTCAAAGAAGGGCAATGCCAGAGAATGTTCAAACTACCATACAATTGTGTTCATTTCACATGCTAGCAAGATAATGCTCAAAATCCTTCAAGCTAGGCTTCAGTAGTCTGTGAACCAAGACCTTCCAGATGTATAAGCTGCATTTTAAAAAGGCAGAGGAACCAGAGATCAAATTGCCAACATCTGTTGGATCATAGAAAAAGCAAGCGGATTCCAGAACAATGTCTACTTCTGCTTCATAGACTATGCAGAAGCCTTTGACTATGTGGATCCCAGAAAACTGTGGAAAATTCTTAGATATGAGAATACTAGATCATCTTATTACCTGTCTCCTGAGAGACCTGTATGCAGATCAAGAAGCAACAGTTAGAACCGGACATGGAACAATGGACTGGTTCAAAACTGGGAAAGGAGTACGTCAAGGCTGTATATTGTCACTTGGCTTATTTAACATCTATTCAGAGTACATCATGTGAAACGCTGGGCTGGATGAAGCACAAGCTGGAATCAAGACTGCCGGGAGAAATGTTAACCTCAGATACGCAGATGACACCAACCTTATGTCAGAACGTGAAGAGGAACGAAAGAGCCTCTTGATGAAAGTGAAAGAGGAGAGTGAAAAAGCTGGCTTAAAACTCAACATTCAGGAAACTAGAAGAATCATGGCATCCGGTCCCATCACTTCATGGCAAAGAGATGGGGTAAAAGTAGAAACAATGACAGACTATTTTCCTGGGCTCCCAGGAATTACTGAGGATGGTGATTGCAGCCATGAAATGAAAAGACGCTTGCTCCTTGGAGGGAAAGTTATGACAAACCTAGACAGCATATTAAAAAGCAGAGACATTACTTTGCCAACAAAGGTCCATCTAGTCAAAGCTATGGTTTTTCCAGTAGTCATGTATGGATGTGAGAGTTAAACCCTAAAGAAGGCTGAGCGCTGAAGAATTAATGCTTTCCAATTGTGTTGGAGAAGACACTTGAGAGTTCCTTGGACTGCAAGGAGATCAAATCAGTCAACCCTAAAGAAAATCGACCCTGAATATTCATTGGAAGGACTGATGCTGAAGCTGAAGCTCCAGTCCTCTGGCCACCTGATGGAAAGAGCCAACTCATTGGAAAAGACCCTGATGCTGGGAAAGATAGAGCCCAGGAAGAGAAGGGAGTGACAGAGGAGGAGATGGTTGGTTGGCATCACTGACTCAATGGACTTGAGTTTGAGCAAGCTCTGGGAGATAGTGAAGGACAGGAAAGCCTGGCGTGCTACAGTCTATGAGGTAGCAAAGAGTCAGACACAACTGGGCAACTGAACAATACCACCCGCCCAGATTCTAGAGCAGGCAGAAGTGGTCAGAGATGATAGAGGTGAGAGTCCCAGTTCCTGTGAGGACTCATGCACTGGTAGGTACTGGAACGTTCTCTGTCTTGACCTTGGGTAGTGGTTGCATGTGTGCACACGTACGTGAAACTTCTCTAAGCTGTCATACTTAAGAATTGTGTGCTTTATTGTAGTAAATTCGGTTTTAAAATGAGTATGTGTTCTGAAGCCTCAATCTCCTTGTTAACTCTTTCTGATGCCTTCAGGGTGAAGCTCACAACCTTGGTTTCTGGGCCTCCCATGCAGGCCCGTCTAGAGGGGTTAGGTGTGTCTGTCTCCTGCACCCCCAGGACACTTTGTGTGTCCTCCAGCTCTGGATATTGGTGGTGGGTTTTGCTTGTCTCTCCGGCCTTTTCTCTCTCCCTTATCCCCACTGCCAACTTGGGTAAGGCAATAAATGTGTCTCATTCACCCCTTAGTCCCCAATACAGGGTCTGTCATAAGTAGCTAGCTATCTTTTAAATTTTTGTCAAATTAACAAGTAGTTGTAGATGGCAGTTCCCTGATAGCTCAATTGGTAAAGAGTCTGCCTACAATTCAGGAGACCCCAGTTCGATTCCTGGGTCTGGAAGATTCCCTGGAGAAGGGATAGGCTACACACTCCAGTATTCTTGGGCTTCCCTTGTGGCTCAGCTGGTGAAGAATCCACCTGCAATGTGGGGGATCTGAGTTTGATCGCTGGGTTGGGAAAATCCCTGGAGAAGGGAAAGGCTCCCCACTCCAGTATTCTGGCCTGGAGAACCGCATGGGCTGTATATAGTCCATGGGTCGTAAAGAGTCAGACATGACTGAGTGACTTTCACACACTTGTAGATGAAAAGATTTTCAAGTGTTTGAGTATTAGCAAACAGGGAAATCAGAAGGGCCCTGAAGATGAAGTGTGACTTTCATGTCAGGCTAATGGTGCGATTCCTAGGGAACTGGAAAATCAGCCAAAGAAACATGCCACGTGGGGCTGGTTGAGTTTGGCTCCTGGGTCCTCCTCCTGGGTGGTTCCTGACTGCTTCCTGGCAGGGCCTGCGCACCGTGTCCCCATTTTGCCTCACTGGCCCCTTCCTCTTCCTGTCTCAGTCCTAAGCACTCTGAACTGTATACTTTGAGATTTTCCAGCATATTTAATATTATTTCAGTCATGATCTCTTTTCTGAAGACCTGAAATACATTCTCCTGCAGTTTGTATGGTGCAGTTGCAAAAAAGCATGAATTTTAAAACTTAACAAACCTGGGTTTATGCCACTCACTCAACTCTATGACTGCAAACACAGCCATTAACCCTCACAAATCGCAATTCTTTTGTCTGATTCCTACCTTGCAAAACTCTTACAAGCGCCCCATTTTTGCCTGTAAAAATCTTGGTGAATAAGGAAATACTTGGTGTAGGTTTCCTTCCTCTTTTCCATTCCCGTTCTCTAGCAGAGCGAGTGACGTTTCTCACCGTAGGTGTGTTTCTGAAGTGTGGCATCACAGACGCATCCCCTCACGATGGTCTCCTCCTGGGGGGTGAGAGTGGGCCTCCACGTGACGCCTTCGGGGGCTGTGGCGGTGTCCGCCAGTCAGGCAGGGGAGAGAAGGGCAGGGTGTCGGTCTCCTGCAGATGCACCTGTTGGCTCCCTCCTGCCTGTGCCCACGAGGTGGGCAGCTCAGAGCAGGGCCCCCTGGAGGCCTGGCGCTCCTGCGTTCTCACCACTGTCTCTCTCGAGGTTCACAATCCTCCTTCCATAGCCTGTGTGCTGCCCTTCCCAGCACCGCCTGGAGGCTCATCATGGAAAGTCTTTTTTTTTTTTTTTAAACACCATGGGCCAGTTGATTTCTGAGACACTATTTGTTAGTGGCAAGTAGCTCATCAGAATACAGCATGCAGTTGAGAATCTGTCGGTGAGTTAAAAATTAAAGACCGAATGAAAACAGGACAGAATTCTGTTTGTTCAGCCACTGAAGTGTGACCTTGTAGACCGTGCGTTTTGGGTGGGAATTATACCCCAAGTACCAAAGGTGGAATGCATATTAAAAAAAAAAAAAAAAAAAAACCACTCGCTCTGTGGATTATTTTTTCTGAGTATAGCTGTGCGTGTTAGCGCAGCATGCCTCTGTTTTCTCCGCCGCTGACACGGCATCCCGACCCTTCTCTAGTGTGTCTGATTTCTCCAGTTGTGTCCTGAGTTGTGTGCAGAAGCTCCTCAGTGGAACTTTCAGTCTTGTGCGCTCAAGCATGCTGGGGACAAATTTGCTTCTGGATTCGTATATTCCCCTGCTTCTGCTTAAAACCAGAGGTCTTTCATCTAGCTCTTCACATATTTTGCTGGTCAGGTTTTGATGTTTTGCTTACTGAAACTCTTAAAATGACAGTAATGGCAAAATAATGCCATGCTTCTAGTCTTTTCCCTCACATTTCAGCCGGTGTGAAGTTCTTCACAAAGAATGCAAGAGAAATGCCGGAAGTAGAAGGATGAGTAAGATGATGTTTGTATCGAGCATTTCTCGAGCACTTCCTAGAAACCAGGTGTTGTGGAAGTCACTCTCTTTTCTCACCACCTGCTGGATGACACCCTCTGCTCTGTGGGGGGCTTTTGGCCCATTTTCCACGTGAGGCCAAGGCGGCTCACCCAGGCTCACACTGCGGCGCTCAGGTCCTGCTCCCGCTCCCTGCCATCACGTCACGGGGGCTGGGAGTCGGGGCCGCGCCGAGCAAGGCCGAGGCTCCGTCCTGTGGGAGGGGTCTGCTTGGCGCCTCTGACCCCCGTTCTCCTGGACCAGACACTCGACAATGTGCCCCGCTCCAGATCAGCTGAAAATGCCTTTCTGACATCCCACTGTAAACGTTCTGGTTGCTTGGTAAGTAGTCAGTGTGGAAGCAGATGCTGTCTGTGGCAGCGTTCATTCTCTAGGCTTCTTACCATGTGTGAGGCACTTCCTTCTCACTTAAGGACAATAACTCTTTTTCCAGTGCTGTTAAGCAGAATATAGTAAGCTTCTTAAAGCTGGCTAATTTCATTCATTATTTAAACAAAGATTTAACTGCTGGGTGGAGAATTCATGAGAAAATCGCACCAAATTCAGATGCAGATGTTTGCCGAAGAAAAATTAGCTGTTACTCTTACTCGAATTTGGTGGTTGAACTTAAAAAATATTTGTATTGATCACATTGTTGTTTGTACTTCTGGACATTTTAATAGTCTCAGTACTGCTGTCCTTGAAAAGCTTCTTTGTTTTTCCGTAAATGCTTTCAGAGCCCCGCCCTGCAGGCCACTGAGCTTCACTGTGGAACTGCAGTGTCATTTCCTCTCGGAACTCCCTTCTGGTGTATACATAATAGCTGCTACGTGGCTTACCTTCTCGTGTGCTCTTCTTTCCTAGAGTGTTCTGCCGTGCAGTGTTGGGGGGGGGGTAGCTTGTGGACTGCACCCTCTAAATGTGTCTGGGTGCCTTCCTGGCCTCGCTGCGTCCCTGCCGTGGGCCCCCTCAGCCCTCCGCTGGTTCTTCCCCTCCCTCCTCCCAGCCTCCACTCCCAGGACTGACAGCTTCTTACCTGGGGCATTCGACAGACTCTTCACGGGAGCCTTGTCCATCAGTCTCCTTGAAGTTGAACTTCTCATCAGATTCGTCTTTGCTCTTCTTGTAGCTTGAACTGGGACATAATGAGTAGGTTGGAATGAATATATTTCCATGAGCTATGTATGTATGTATATCTGTGTTATTCCTGTGTAGTTTTAACAGAACAAGGTCAGAAATTTGCATATCTTACAGTTCACAGTATAATTTGGTTTGGAAATGAGCTTCTAAAGTTACCCTGAAAAATTATCAGTGGATAAATAATCTGATGATGATAACTTTAAGTTTTAAGGAAATCTTACCACTGTGCATTTTGAGTTATTGGTTATCTCCTTCCAGGAAAAAAAAAGGTTCATATTGCCTACAAAATAATCCACTGGGAGTGAGTGCTTACGTTGGCTCTTAACTGTCTGCATCCAGCCCCTCCCCCCGACCCATGACCTCTAGTTCCCAGGCCTCAAAGACCCTCTATGTGCAGATGACCCCAGAGTACGTCTCAAGCCCAGACCTGCCCCCAGGCTCCACAGAGGGATGCCACTGCTCTGTACCAGCGATCGTGGCGCACACGTGTACGCAGACGCACATCCACAGGAGTAGTACTCAGCCGTACAGAAGAACGGCATCTTGCCATTGTCACAGGTGGATGGACCTACAGGGTGTTCTGCTAAGGCAAAAACTATAGATTTCACTTAGATGTGGAACATAAAAAACAAAGCAAATGAACAACTATAATAAAGCAGAGACAGAATCACAGTAGCAAAGTCCAAAGGTGGTGCCAGAGGGGAGGGAAGCAGGGGTGAATGAAGTAGGTGAGGAAAGGTAAGAGGTACAGACTTGCAGTTTAAAACACATGAGGCGCGGGGACGAAGTGTGCAGCCTGGAGAAGGCAGCCAGCAATGCTGTAACAGCTCCGCAGGGCGGCAGACTCACCCTGGCGGTCATTTATAATTAGAGTGACACTGTGCAGCTGGGACTGCCACAGTCCTGTAGAGCCGTTGTGAAAAAACACTGTCTGCTGGGCCCGGGACCCCAGACTTCCTGTTCGGCAGGTCTGGGCTGGGGCCCAATGGTTTGCGTTTCTAAAGAGCAGGTGTCCAGGCAGTGTTTACACTCCTGCTCCAGGGACCCGTGAGGAGACACCGCTCCACAGGCCCCACTCTCCAGCCTCGTCTCCTGCCATTTTCATCGTCTCCCAGCATGCAGCCACGCTGACTGCCTTTCCGTAAGTCAGTTACGCTCAGTTCTTTTCACCTGTGAGTCTTTGTGCTTCCGGTTCCTGCCCCATTTTTACAGCACAGGTCCCAGTTCATCGTCTTCTAGAAAAGTCTTACCTGACTACCCTTTCTGACGTCCTGCCTCCACTGTCCCTCTCTGGTTGACCATCCTGCTTATTTCCTTATAGGAATTATCACAATCTGTAAATGTGTTTTTCATTTGTTCACTTCTTTCTTGCTTATGCACTCTCTCTCTCTGTTTCTCTCTGTCTCTGTCTCTCTGTCTCTCTGTCTGTCTCTAGGCCAAGTGTCATGAGTCCAGAGATCCTGATGACTTGTTACCTATAGATGTGTGATGGGATCAGTCATAAGCGCTGTTTTCCTCCTTCACACACATGGATTTTTTTCAGCAGATAGCTGTTGATATTGAAGGGCAAGGCAGGGAATGCAAGAACGAATGGAACATGCTTCATTCAGTTGTAAACCCCAGAGTCTAATGAAAGAATCAGACCATCACATGAGTAGCTGCTGTATACCATGAGCTCCATACAGTCAGACTCACTAACCCAACTGTCGCGACCCTGGAAGGAGCCAGTCACAGGCCCAGAGAAGCCAAGGACTGTTCGTGTTCGCTCAGCTCTCGCCACAGCGTCACAGAGAGGATTCTTGTTTGGTCTTACTGCTGTGCTGGTGTGTTGGGCCAGAGGTGTGTCCTTTACCTGGGGAACCCTTGGCCACCACCTTTTTAAGGCCGCTCCTGCCTACCCAGCCACACCCCTTCTTTCTCCTGGGCTACTGGTAGGGAGGAGAGATTTTTGCCCCCACCCCCAAAGTTTCTTAAGTGGGTCAGACCAATATATGAATCAAATTAACTCCAAATCACTTTGACCTCAAGGCAGAAAATTCATTCCATATTAAGGTACTCCAGTGTAAGGCCTAAATTCATTGTAATCATAAAATGCCCACAAGAGATACTCTCTATTTGAATATTAATTCTATCTCATTATCAAATTCCCAGGGAGATATTAAAATCCATAGATTACATTTCATTTTAAATTAAAGTCCAAAACATTAAAGTCAAATTCTCTGCCCATGTGACTTAAAATTCAAAGAAATTAAAGTTCAGAATGCACCCTCCCAATTTCTTATCCTTTTTAATCCCAGCTAGCCTGGTAGGCTACACTCCATGGGGTTGCAAAGAGTCAGACACGACTGAGCAACTTCACTTTCACTTTTCATTTTCATGCACTGGAGAAGGAAATGGCAACCTACTCCAGTATTCTTGCCTGGAGAATCCCAGGGGCGGAGGAGCCTGGTGAGCTACAGTCCCCGGGGTCGCACAGAGCCGGACACGACGGGCAGGACAGCAACTGCAGCAGGGGCGCTCTTAACGCCTGCAGGGGTGAGGGGTCTTTTAACCACAGTAGCTTGGGTGGCCGTCTTGAGGTTTCAGGAACCCCAATAATAAATCTCTGATATGCCTTACTTTGAAAAAAGAGGTGAACAGGACACAGGCCTATCGTTCACTGGCCCCCTGTACACCAGAGTCAGAAGACAAGGGGGTTCCCAGTCTCCTAAGAGTTACCCCAATCTAAAGCACGTCCACCAAAGCCAGCACTTGGTGTCTGTTGTCAAGCAGCAGCAAGTCTCTGATCACCGAGAGACTGTCTTTGGCAAGTGGACGTCTTCCCTCTCCCTTGCCCTCCCCACTTTCCTGACTCCAGACCTGCTCTCTGCTTTCTTTTCTTTTCCTTCATCCACTGCCTCTGTTCTGGTGGTGAGATTTACCACTTTTCACACCACTCTTAACTCCTGATTGTTTCCTAGTAGCAGAATGGTCCAAGAAAAGACCTTTTAAAATTGCAGGATTTCTTTGAGTTTCTGTTTCTCCAGCACAGTAAGAAGACAGTAGCCTTGAGTTTTTTCTGGTCTTGGGGTCTATCTAAATTTTCTTACATATGATATTTACTGTAGGGTTCTGGCACAAGCCATTTTCAAGTTAAAGTAGTTTTCTAGGAATTAAAAAATAATAAATAGGTGCTATGTATTACCTGATGCTTTTTCTGTGATAGTGAGATAATTATTGGTACATTAATGAGGATAATTGCCTTGTAGATTTTCTTATCTATATTAAGATGGTGATGAATTTTTAGGGTATGTTTAATTAACCTAATATTTTTCCAGGAATTTGCGAGAGTTGTCATGGGAAGGGGTATATGTTCATAAGTAAGTTCATTATTTTCCTTTATTGGTCTGTCTGAATCCTGCTTTTAGAATCAGACCATGGTAGCGTCATAAAATAAATTGGGGAACTTTCGCTCATTTTCCACTGTTTTTGAATAACTTACGTATATAATGGGCTTCCTGGTGGCTCAGTGGTAAAGAACCTGTCTGCCAAAGCAGAAGATGGGGGTTCGATCCCTGGGTCAAGAAGATTCCCTGGAGAAGGAATTGGCAACTCACTCCAGTATTCTTGCCTGGGAAATCCCATGGACAGAGGAGCCTGGTGGGCTGCAATCGACGGGCTTGCAAAAGAGTTGGACACAAACTTAGCGACCAAATACCAAGGACAGATGCACATAATAGGTTTATCTGTGGCTTAAGAACTCCATGGCATGCACTTGGGGAGCTGTTTGGGTCTTTGTCTCTGTCAGTGAGTCTTGGTCATTTTCACATCTTTATTTAAATGCAACTGTTTAAGGTATTGACCTTTTCAAGCTTTTTATTTATGTCGTTTTTTTCAAAGTATCCATTTCATCTCAGTTTTCTGGTTTTTCTTTTTTTCATTAAATTCATAATATTTAATTATATTTTCTATATCTATTTCTATCTCTTCATTCTGTTCTTTTAAAATAGATATCTCTCTTTTTTCCCTCATCAGTCTTTCTGGGATTTTTCCATTCTAGTAATGTTTACAGTGAACCACCTTTTGATTTTGGTTCATCTTTTCTGTGTGTTCTTAGTCTCTAATTCATGGACTTTTGCCTGTCAGTCCAGGGGGAGCAAAGATAAAGAGTGATAGCAGGCTTCACTCCAGAAATAATGCAAAACAGGAATCAAAAGAACGACATCTTTAAAATACTGAAAGAAAACTAGAATCATATATCCAGCCAAAATATCCTTCAAAAATGGGGGCAAAATAAAGACATTTCCAGACAGACAAAAGGTGAGCAGATTTGTTGTCAGTAGAACTGTGCTATGAAAAATGTTGATGGATGTTTTACCAGGTGAAGGAAAATGGTTACCATGTGGGCAAGAATAAAATACTTCTATCTTCACTTTTTAATTTTTTAAAAATACAGTTGGGTCTTTGAAGCAATCTTAATAGTACTGTATTTGGAATTTTATAATGTATGTACAAATAAAATGTATGAGAGCTGTTGCCCAAATGTCAAATGGAGTATATAGTTGTAAGATTCTTACACTGTATGTGAAATAGTGTCATATTATTTGTAAGTAGACTATTACAAGTTAAGACCCATATTCTAAACCTAGAACAACCACTTTTAAAAAAGGAAAGAGAGTTAGTTAATAAACTAGTAGTAGAGGGGAAAAGATGGAATATTCAAGAACACTCAGCCTAAAGGAAGTCAGGATAAGAGAAAAAGGGGAATAAAGTACTTTGGACTTTAGCAGTACGTGAACCGTGAACTTCCAGACTTTAGCAGTACATGAACCGTGAACTTCCAGATGTTCAAGGTGGTTGTAGAAAAGGCAGAGGAACCAGAGATCAAATTGCCAACATCCGCTGGATCATCAAAAAAGCAAGAGAGTTCCAGAAAAACATCTATTTCTGCTTTATTGACTATGCCAAAGCCTTTGACTGTGTGGATCACAATAAACTGTGGAAAATTCTGAAAGAGATGGGAATACCAGACCACCTGACCTGCCTCTTGAGAAATCTGTATGCAGGTCAGGAAGCAACAGTTAGAACTGGACATGGAACAACAGACTGGTTCCAAATAGGAAAAGGAGTACGTCAAGGCTGTATATTGTCACCCTGCTTATTTAACTTATATGCAGAGTACATCATGAGAAACGCTGGACTGGAAGAAACACAAGCTGGAATCAAGATTGCCAGGTGAAATATCAATCACCTCAGATATGCAGATGACACCACCCTCATGGCAAAAAGTGAAGAGGAACTCAAAAGCCTCTTGATGAAAGTGAAAGTGGAGAGTGAAAAAGTTGGCTTAAAGCTCAACATTCAGAAAACAAAGATCATGGCATCTGGTCCCATCACTTC
>SJYQ01000268.1:16240-46445 GCA_006410935.1 Redunca redunca | reverse complement strand
ACCTCAGATATGCAGATGACACCACCCTCATGGCAGAAAGTGAAGAGGAACTCAAAAGCCTCTTGATGAAAGTGAAAGTGGAGAGTGAAAAAGTTGGCTTAAAGCTCAACATTCAGAAAACAAAGATCATGGCATCTGGTCCCATCACTTCATGGGAAATAGATGGGGAAACAGTGGAAACAGTGTCAGGCTTTATTTTTGGGGGCTCCAAAATCACTGCAGATGGTGACTGCAGCCATGAAATTAAAAGACGCTTACTCCTTGGAAGAAAAGTTATGACCCACCTAGATAGCATACTCAAAAGCAGAGACATTACTTTGCCGACTAAGTTCCGTCTAGTCAAGGCTATGGTTTTTCCTGTGGTCATGTATGGATGTGAGAGTTGGACTGTGGAAAAAGGCTGAGCATGCAAGAATTGATGCTTTTGAACTGTGGTGTTGGAGAAGACTCTTGAGAGTCCCTTGGACTGCAAGGAGATGCAACCAGTCCATTCTGAAGGGGATCAGCCCTGGGATTTCTTTGGAAGGGATGATGCTAAAGCTGAAAGTCCAGTACTTTGGCCATCTCATGCAAAGAGTTGACTCATTGGAAAAGACTCTGATGCTGGGAGGGATTGGGGGCAGGAGGAGAAGGGGACAACAGAGGATGCGATGGCTGGATGGCATCACGGACTCGATGGACTGAGTCTGAGTGAACTCCGGGAGATGGTGATGGACAGGGAGGCCTGGCGTGCTGCAATTCATGGGGTCACAAAGAGTCAGACACGTCTGAGTGACTGGACTGAACTGAACTCATATAAGTCTTATTCCTTTGCTAGTGTGGAACAGACCGGATCCGCCTGTCAAGACAGGAGCAGAGAGTGGTTACTGATGCCGTGGTTGCTCAGGGATTCCTGGGGTGAAGGAGATAGCCTCCCTCCTGATTTGTCAGTGGTTACACAGGTGTAGTCACAGGCTCCTGCGTGTAAGGTGCGTCTCCGCCAAGTCTTTTTCTGAAGTAATGCAGCGCTGGGGTGAAGGACAGGGTGTTGTATTTTAGGCATTTCTTTGAGGGCTTACTGCAGGTCTCTCTTTGTTTGCCCTGGTGGGTGCTCTTGGTCTTGGCGGGGAGCAGGAGTCCACGACTCACTGCGTGTCAGAGTTGTCCGAAGAGTTGGTTCAGGACACTGCTGTCCAGGCCCTGTTCCCAGAGCGTCTGCTTGCCGTGTCCTGGGCCTGGGGCCACGGCCCTGCTTGTTGCTAAAACCTCACCCAGGTGATTCTGACGTGGAGTCCAGGCTGCGAGCACTCCTGGGCTTGTGCTCTGAGTGCTGGAGAAAGTGGCTGCAGAGTGCAGGTGCTGCGCTTTCTTGCTGCTCCTTGAGTGTCGCCTCCGAGTGTCCCTGTGGCGTTGGGAACAGGGCAGCAGCTCTTATGAGATGCCCAGTGAGGAAGCTGAAGCTGCACGGGACACCATGGGAGAAACGCAGCACAGAGAGACATGAACAGCAGTGTATTTTTATGAGACGTAGAGTTGATTGTGTGAGGCAAAAACCAGTAGAGGAGGTGGGTGGAAATTAGTAACCAGAGGTGTACCCAGTTTGTGAGGCAGTCAAGGAAAGTGTGGTGCTAACTCAGAGTGACCTTCCTCATGTCCTGTGGTTGTGGAGACAGATCTTTATGTTTCAGGCTTTGCTGAACAGCCGCCTGTGCTTGGTGAGGGATGACTGTGCCCAGCCTTCTTTGAGTGTGGGTGCCTTGCTGTTTGTTTATTCATGTAATGCTCACTCTAACCCTCTTGTTACACTCAAGAAAGTCTAGACTGAAGTTCAAAACCTTCCACAGGTTACACGGCCAGAGGGCTGAGCTCGAATTCTCCCGCAGGTCTGTCTGCCTCCAGAAGTAACCCCCGTCCTCTGTCCTGGGGATGGCACCTGGTCTCACCGTGGGCAGGTACACGCACATCCCATCCAGACGGTTCAGGGATGGTTAACCAGCGTCTGCCTCCTTCCACCTCAGGCTCCAAGCCTTCTGAGTTGGCGGTCACCTCTGCTTCATCTGTCAGTCAAAGCGCCGTCTGGGCATTGTCACACCCACATCAGCAGTGTGCTGGCTTCGGCAGGAGGACTCTGCTCACCTGGGAGTGTGTGCATGTACCCTTCGGCCCCGTGCCGAACACTTTGACTTCTCACTGGGCGCTTCAGTGGGAGATTCAGTCCTGCGTTGGCATCGTGCTCTTGTTTTTCTTCAGGTTGTTTTGACTTTGCTATTTGCCATTCGGTGTGAGAGCAGACGATAATGGAGCCTCTATTGTTTTTTTTTTTTTGGTCAGCCTAATACATTTTTCCCCAAAGAAGCTTAGATACTACTTGAGTTGGGCCTGGCCACCTTGCAGGGCATTCTCTGAGATTACTGTTGGCTGCGGTGGAAGAGAGCAGTTAGCAGTCAGTGAGCCGTCCTGCTGTCTGCACTCGACTTCCAGAGGCTAAATGTTCGCTTGTTTAAGCCAGACTTGTCGTCTTGTTGAGATGTGTTACGTCTCGAAGTGTTGACTGAGCTTGGCTCCCTGGTAGGAACTGTTACTACAGCTTGTGACTCATCATGGGTCTAGAATCAGTTCCCAACACGTTAGCTAAAGAAACAACTTCCCTGTTTTATGAAGTGCGAACAGAAGAAAACATGTTCATGTCCTAATTGTTCCCCCTGCCCCTGACGCGAGCTCCTCGCTCGGCAGCGTCAGGAACCTGTAAACGTAAGCGTGGTGATGACACCCGCATCAGCACCTCCTGGAAGTGTCACGCCCTTGGCTCCTTTTCTCAGTGACCGTCCCCTGTGTTCACTCTCCAGCGTGTCATTATGTGTGTGTCATGACGTCACTACTGTCCTTTGTCTAGAATAGGTTGCTTATGTTATAAACCTTTAATGAATTTCTATAAAAGTTATGTCGTATCATTTTATAACGGAGCGGTATGAATGAGAAGTGTTAACCTTGGAGTGCATGCCTTGAGTTCAGGCACGGCTCTAGTGTAACCTTGATTTCCAAGAACTCTTTAATTCACCCGTACATTCTGCTTTGAAGTGTCAGTTTTTAGCATGTGATTTTATTTCCCCTTCCGTCGGGGTCGTGCCACTAAGCGTCCGCTCAGGCAGTGTCCGAGGGAGCCAGCTCCTGTCGCCTCCCCAGCCGCTCGTGTCAGAGGCGCCTTTTCCACTGTGGCAGCTGAGGGATGGGGTCGTAATTTGCCTGAGTCTTACTGGAAGCAAAGTTGAGCAGACTTCGACATCTCTGCAGTCCGCTCGCATTGCTTTTGTCTGTGCCATTTATGTTCATGTATTTCATCCAGTTTTCTGTTGCATTCTTGAGCTTTTCTCAACTTGTACAAAATCTGTACATATTAAAATATTAACCCTTTTCCTGTGGCATCTTTCAAATAATTATTACAGCTTTCACTTGCCTGTTTTAAAAAATGTAGTTAAATTTTAAAACTTGTCTGTTGCTTCTGGATTTAGAACCATACAAACTACTTCCAACTTAGAAAAAGAGTTTACTTACTAGTGAACCGAGATTCATTTGCAGTTTATGCTGGTGAATAATATTGGGAAGAGATCCCACTTTATATTTTTTTTAAAGTATATCAAAATGTAGTTGATTTGCAATGTTGTATTCAGTTGTTTTTTTTTAAATATGTCTGCCTAGTTGCCCAACTTTTTGGAGGAAGGATGAAAAGAAAGAGTGTCATTTTTTGTTTGCATGTCTCTTTTTAAACATTTCTGGACTGATAGAGGTGTTTCAGGTAATTGCACTAACCGTATTTTTACAGGAATGAGTCAGGATAGAAAAGGAGCCGCAGACCTCCTGTAGCCCCCACACCCCCAGGCCGTCCGAGTGTGTGAATTTGCCTTTTCTGTTCTTTGTAGGTGAATGAGCTGGATGGCATCCCCCTGATCCTCGACAGCTGTGGCCTCGACGACAGCAACCCCTGTATCCTTGGCGTGCCCTGCAGTGAGTTCGAGCCCGGGGCCTCCTTCGGGCGCCCCTTCACAAGGGAGTTGGCTGGCTTTCTTGTTGGCTTTGTCCCTAAGAACTGAGCCACTTGGTCAGAGTTGGGGCCGAGTCACACTCTTGCAGCCTGTGCAGCGAAGTGAGCTCAGGTTCTCGGGCGGGGGGAGGCGTTCTCCTCCAGAATGCCTTAATCCCCAGCTGAAAGCTCACCGGTGGGCCCTGTGTTCACTGCATGTCACTGACATCACCTTTCCAAACCACGTGTTCCGTGGAGTGACTGTGGAGAAGTGTACGTCTCTTCAGTAGAGGTTCAAAGGGACCTCTGGAAGAACCATTCTAGCAGTGGTAGCTTGGAGACCTCTGAGAGCTCAGAAGGGGGAGAAGCGCCCTAGTGGCCCGGGAGTCTGATTTTTGCTGGGTGCTGTCCTGGGGCCCTCAGCTGCTGACTCCAGAGGCTCTGGCTCTTGCCCCTCCTTGGCCTGCCACCCTTCTGGAGGGCGTTGTGCAAGGAACTTGCCCACTCCCCACCTCTCCACCTAGCTCTTCCCTGTGGGAAACGAATCTAGTACAGTGATGAAGAGTGAGGCTGGAGGCAGCCTGTGTGGGTTTGAGAGAGAATCTGTTTCACTTCAAGACCTTCCGGTCCCTTGCCTGGCCGTTGCATGGCCTTGTGCTTATTGCTGGTGGGTGGGCGGTGGGGGTGGAGGNNTGGAGGGGGTGTTAATAAGGCCATTGCCAGGACTTTGAGGTTGTGACCCTGTGGGAGGCCAAGGAGGAGGGGAATTTTGTGTTTAAAATGTTCACTATTGGTTTCTGTCAAGAAGAGAAAAGGAGCTGATGAAAATCATATGTTGAAAGTAAGTAGATTGAGAAATGCTTATTATTTGTGCTAAAGATACTGTCGTTTGTCTGATTAGCAATGGAAGAAAAATTCCTATTTTAAAGAGCATGATAGCTTGTAAGTTCAGTCAGAGAAAGAAAAGTAAACAGCCTCTGAAGAGTCTTCTTCAAGGTAAAACAGCCAGTTCACTGCCTTGCATTATGATCAGGCACTACAGGCTGTGCTCCTTAGATGGGTTTGAAATTTTTTAGCCCCAAAAAGGGAAAGGAGAAAAAAAGCTGTCACAGGAAAGCAATAAAAGAACATTCAGGTGTTACTGCAGGTGTTGCGTTTCCGGATGAAAAAGATGATTTATTGCAAACAAAAAAATTCATGCAATTTTACTTTTATATTCCCTGAATTGACCTTCTAGTGAAGAAAGGTTTTTTATTACTAATCTTTGGCCTTTGGCAAAGACTGAAAAATTAAAAGGCTGTTGCACACAGCCCACGGCAGCTCTGCAGGTACGCTGCATGTGGTTCATGCTTACTAAGCCTTTCATGTTGGTGTCTCCTTGCCAAATATTCATTCATTCATTCCTTTCAGGAAACATTTACTGAGTCTTACTATGTGTTTACATACGTTACCTTCTTTAGTCTTGACAACACTGTGAAGCAGGTCCTACTATCATCTTCCCCATCTGTAGATGAGAAAATAAACTGAGAACCTTAGTGACTTGTCCTAAAGGTTAGACTCAGAGGCTAAGCTTGGCGTGTACCTGATTCTCAGCCACTTTGCTAAACTGCCTCCTATGAGTCACTGGGATGGTCAGAACACATACAGAGAAGGCATAGTAAGATACTAATGTAGTAGAGAAATGACTCAGAATTATACACTGAAAATTTTTATGTGGACAGTCTATATGGATAACTGGTTTTTAAAATGGTTATTAATGAAGCATTGCAAGATTCAGGAATCTTCTCTAAATTGTCAAGAAAAGGTGAAACATTAGATGTTTAGTGTTATATATGTTTAGTAACTCTTCAGACTTTTGTTTTATAAAGGCCTACTAGATTTTAAAGACATGTAAGATATACTTAAGATGAGACCTAAGGGAGAGTGATGGTCAGAAATGAAAAAGCGTTATAGCCTAGGAATCAGGTTTTGTAGGGATTCAGTTTTTAGGTGGGAGCCATAAGGTGAAACCCAGCTCCCCAGTATTCAGAGCAGACGGGCCGCGTGCAGATCCCAGAGTGAATCCACACAGTGCTCCTCCACGCGGACCTCCGCTCCTGCTGTCGGGGGAGCTGCCCCAGGCATTCTTTCATTACCGCACCTTGCCTCCTTACCTCTCCTTCCCTTTCCCGCCCTCCTTTCTTACGTTTGTTTCTCTCCTATATGTTTTTACTCATCAAAATACTAAACCTGTTGGCTTTTTTGATGCCAGAGGCGTAGATGGGAGAGTGGAATCTCTGGCCCCGTTTCCAGCCCTTTGCTGCTCACTGCCTTAGCCGTTGCTGTTGTCTAGCTAAGTAGGGAGCTTTGCTGCTGTCCCTGGGTCTGTCAGATCCGGACGTCAGCTGTTTGCTTTGTCATGACCCTGGGGCCTGGCTTCTGTTACCACCCCCTCTGCTCTCTCCTGCGTGCTTCCACTGCAGTTAAGACCCCACTTGCTCTCTTGTCTGCATTTCTGATTAGGTTGAACATCTTCTAAAATGTTTGCCATTTGGAGTGTGTGTGTGTGTGTGTGTGTGTGTGTGTGTGTAAAATGTGCTTGATCAAAACCTTTTGCCCATTTTTTCATTGGGTTGTCTTTTTATAATTTGTTTGCAATAGATTATTTTATATATTCTTGGTAGAAGTCCTTTGGCAACTACACACGTCTTGCTGATATTTCCTTTCCCCTATTCTGTTACTTACCTTGTCATTCTCTTTATAGTTTTTATTAACAACATTTCCTAACTTTTAGTCAAGTTTACCAGTTTCTTTATGATTAGTTTATTTGGGTGTGTATCCTGTTAATTATTTTCATATGCTTATTAGTTCATAATAATACTCTGTGTTACCTTCTGAATACTTTGTATTTTCACCTTTTATGTTTAGGTCTGTAACTCACTTGGGGCTGGTTTCTGTGCATGGTGTGAGTGAGGGTCTGTTCTGTATTTTCCCACTGGAGCACAGGGCTGTCCCGGCCCAGGCGCTGGAGAGAGCACGCATTGCCTCCTGCAGCGCCGCATGTCGTGTATGTGCCTGTGGGCTCTGCTTTCTTTTCCCGTGATCTCTTGTGTCTGTCTGTGCCAGTACTATAGTCTTAAGTACTGTCACTTTCTACAGTTTCAAGATACTGTAGATCGATTGACTGAGTCCTTGATTGAGTGGATTGAGGCCTTCCAACTTGTTTCTTTTTTTAGAGTATTATGGCTATGTTTGGTCATTTGTATTTGCCTGTAAAAGTTTTAAAACCAGGTAGTCAGAGTCTACACGTTTGTGCCTGTGTGTTTATGTGCACACACGTTTACACACATGTACATGCTTAAAACCATCACAAAGAAAATAATTTAAAATCTCTACTCATTGAAATCTTGTTGGCGAGAATCAGTTTAATAGAATTGACGTCTAAACAGTAGTGAGTCTTCTATCCCATCCATGATCATGGCATATATGTCCATTTAAGATTATTATGGGGTTTTTTGACCCATGCATTATTTAGAAATGCATTTCTTAAATTCTGAACAAATGGGAATTATTTGGGGGGATTCATTTCTAACATAAATATATTATGACCAGAGAGCACATGCTGGATGTTCTTTGTCCTGAAAATGTATTGAGACCTGCTGCATGGTCAGTTTCGGCAGCTGTTCTGTGTGTGTTTGAAAGTCACATCTGTTTTCTAGTAGTGGAGTACAGTATTTTCAGGTCAAGATTGTAAATTTTTTACATTTTTAGTGATGCTTTTGTCTATTTTGGTTTATCAGTTACAGAGATAGGTGTTTTTAAAATCAGCCTACGACTATAGATTTCTCTAAATTCCTCCTCTTAGTTATATAGCATTTTTCTTTATATATTTTGAGACAGTATTATTAAAGTATTTATCAGGTCTTGAAAAATGTCCCCATTGTCATTGTAAAGTGACCTTCTGTATCTCTAAAAATGCTGTTTGCCTAACATGACTATAGCTACTTTACTTCACTTTTGATTGATATTTACATGGTAAAACCATTACAGAGCTTTTATTTTCAGTCTTTTTATATCAGAGGTGTTTGTTGTAAAGAACATAGTTGACTTTTTCTTAGTCTAGTTTCCTTGCCTTTTAGCTGTTGCATTTAGCCCATTCATATTTAATGTAATTGCTTATCTGTTTATATTTAAGCCAGTCTGATTTGCCTTCTATTTTATTTTTCTCTTGCTTCTTTTGAATTGTTTTGTATAATTAAGCATTTATCTTTTTCTAGTTTAAAATTTTTAATTTTTTCTATTTTGTTAATAGTTCCCTGGGAAATTATAACATGCATCCTTGACTAGGGAAAATATAATATTTTTCAGATCTTTACCCCTTTTCCAGATATTATAGGACCACTTAGCATCCCCCAGCTTATATGCTATTGTTATATATTTTCATTCTATTTTTATAACCCTATAAAACGTTACTATCAATTTTCATTTAGATGCATCCACATACTCACTCCTTTCCTGCCTTTCACCCCTTCTTACAGCTTTGTCTGTCTGCCTGGGGTCACTTTCCTTCTGCCTGGAGACTTTCTTTTAGAATATCCTTTAAAATGGGTTCATGGGTGAGGGACTGTTTGGCTTGTTAGAAAATGTGTGCCTGGTTCCAGCATTTGGGATAGCTACAGGATCTCAGTGTTTTAATGCAGTGGTCCCCAGCCTTCTTGGCACCAGGGACTGGTTTCTTGGCAGACAGTTTTTTCCACAGACTGGAGAGGAGGGTAGGGTGGAGATGATTCAGGCCGTCACGCGAGTGATGGTGGGGTTCAGGTGGTAATACCTTTGGACTCTACCTGCCCCCTCCATCTCTCATAAGTTCATTCGCTCAGTCGTGTCCGACTCTGCAACCCCATGGACTGCAGCACACCAGGCTTCCCTGTCCTTTACCGTCTCCCGGAGCTTGCTCAAACTCATGTCCTTCAGGTGGATGATGCCATCCAACCACCCCATCTTCTGTTGTACCCTTCTCCTCAGCCTTCAATCTTTCCCAGCATCAGGGTCTTTTCTTTTCCATCTCTCATAAACTTGGCCCTATTTACAGAACCTCCAAGCCTGTCTGCCATACTTAGAATATGTCCATAGGTTCCGGCATGTCCTGACAGGTCCTGTGTGTTCTGGCCCCACCTGCCTCTTCATTTAGATCCAGACTGGTTTCCCTCTTTTATCATTCCCCAGACATGCCTCCTTTTTTGTTCCTCGAATCTGTGATTTCTCACCTCAGGGAAGCCATTGTCTTCCTCTCTTGGCTGCACTCTCTCCCCTGGCTCAGCCTCCTCTTCTCTTCCTCAGGGAAGCCTTCCCAGAGCCTCGCCAGCCCCTCCTGCTTCTCCCAGTCTGTACCTGAGTATTTGTGCATTTGCATCTTCATTACCCTCTAGACCAAGGGCCATAAGGGCATGGGCCTTTTTTTTTTTTTTTCCTGTTTTTTATCTCAATGTAATATGCCACTGATAGGCACATACTAAGTGTCCAGTAAATATTTTTAGATGGGTACCTGACTGAGTCAGTCAGTGAACAAATGAATGAAAAACAGCAGCTTGATGAAGTATGTGTGTGTATATGTTTATTCGACAGGTAGGGAGGATGGTCCTAAGCAGGGGAGAAATTTCTCCCATGGATTTGATGATTCTTTTGTGAATTGAATAAACTTGGTTTGGCAGCAGTATTATTTCAGCTTTGGTGGTTCAGCCCCTTCTAATAACTCAGACCAGTCAAGCTTTCATTGAACTTTAATTTCAGTATTTTGTGTTAAAGAAAGCAATGTATATTGCATATGCGTAGACTAGGAATCAGAGCTGAGAGTCAAGGTAGTTTTAATGAAAACAGCTCCGCTCTCTGATGGCTCTGGATCTGTGTGCTCATGCATCGCCCATGGGTTGGGGGTGCGGGCTCATGTTACCTTAGGTAGGCATCCTCGTTCCCTGTGGGAAGTCAGCGATTCCGACCCCCTGGAAGATTTCCTCTTTCTCCACCACCCATGGGGATTAGGAATTTCTAGGTGGCATATGCAAGCAAACTGGGCTGTCAACTCCCCCAAGCTAGGAACGGGACTGGAAGGCTGGCTGCCCCGTTTCTTGGAGGTGTCTTCTAGTGATGGACTGGGATTTCTAGTTCCAGGGAAAAGACAACATCCCAAGGGGTTGTTCACCCCGAAGGAAGGCCCTCGGCGGCTGTGCTGCATCAGGACACAGCCCAGCTGTTCGTCCGCCGCTCCCTTGCGGGGACCCGCAGTAATGACACAGTAGCAGATGCCGTCGGAAAACTCCAGCCCCGCCACCACAGAGTCAGTTTCTTATTTGTCAGTTTATTGTGGCAAGTGGGGTTTTTTGTTGTTGCTGTTTCCAAATAGAAACAGCTGAACTTTATTTGAAATGTTTTTCTTTGATTCTTTTTTTGATCTGTGTTTTGATCAGTTGTCCTTGATGTGGGTTTTATATATGTGTGTGTGTGTGTGTGTGTGTGTGTGTGTGTATTGTTTTCATTGGAGGAGGAGGGGACAAGGACAGGATGAGCGTCTAAACTGGGTTGGGTTTTTTCTGTTCTTTTCTTTCTTTTCCTTCCTTCCTTTCTCTTTTCTTCTTTCTTTTTTTATTGAAAAGCCTCATTTGTAAGTGTTACGTGTGCCCAGAAACATAACTTTATAGGAAAAATAACCAGAGTTTCCCCAGTCATGTCATGTTGAGGAGGGATGGATGGCATAGTGGCACGAGCATCAGCCCTGGGGCTACACAGACACAGGTTCTGCCACTTCTCAGCCTCTAAACATGCCACTTCACCTGTGTTGCGAGTCTTAGCTTATTTGTCTAAAACGGGAGGGACCCCCACAGGGCTATGGTGAAAGTAGAGTGTGCTGTGTGCAAAGTGCCCAGCCTGTA
Organism: Redunca redunca; assembly: GCA_006410935.1. Lineage (NCBI taxonomy): Eukaryota > Metazoa > Chordata > Mammalia > Artiodactyla > Bovidae > Redunca > Redunca redunca. The sequence goes on along the minus strand of SJYQ01000268.1, from coordinate 35,543 downwards.
GTCTCTCAGCAGGCAGATGCTGCCACACAGACAGCCTGTGACAGCTGCTGTTGCCCAGGAGAAAGGCGAAGTTTCATCTGTGAGCATACTGTGAGTCAGTGGTAAGACTTAAATAATAGTAATGATATTGCAAAACAGAAGAGAGTCCTGAAACGTACTCTCACATACACAACAAAGGCCCCCTGTACTTGAGGGGTGAAGGGTGGTCTTTTTCCTTAAATGATGCTAGACCAATTTAATATCTGTTACGGGGAAGAAAAACCTGCCACCCTATTCACCCACACTGATTGAAGACAGCTCATAAACCTTCATGTGGAAGGTGAAACACAAGAGCTTCTAGGAGGAATCTTAAGAAAGTATGGTTCTTGTCTTGGAACAGGCAAAGGTTTCTTAAACAAGACATCAAAATTTTAACTGGGAAAGCACTAACTTTGTAAAATTATTTGCATTGTAAACGTGTATCTGACAAAGGACTCATACCCATACTAGTTTAAGGACTATTGTGAAACAACAAAAGATAATTCAGGTTCTGAGAATGAACGAAAGGCCCATGGCATCTCACAGAAGAGGAACCCGGATGGCCAGTAATTGTACAGAAAGAGCTTAGCATCCTCCTCAGGGACGTACATGTTTAACCCACAGTCAGGAGCCCACCAGAAGGGCTGGTGAGAAGATGGCAGGACCAACAGATGGCAGAGGTGTGGGGCAGCCTGGACTGTGATGAATTGATTTGGGAGGTGTCAGTTAGAAAAGTCTCTCCGGAGAGCTTGGGCAGTGCCTGCTGACTCCAGGCCGCCCTGTGAGCCCACAGGTGCACCCCTAGATGTGCCCGGGGGGGGGGCACACACGCGTCTGTTGGAAGATGCGTGCAGGAGTGATCCTAGCCACAGGGTTTACAACAGCCCCAGAGCGGAACCCTCCCACATGGTCAGCAGTCGCAGGAGAGTGTGGACGTCCATTCCACAGAGCTCTGTGCAGCAGCAGAGAGTGAGCCGCTCTGTGTAACACGGGTGCGTCTCACTACCACAGCAGAGAGCTAAAGAAGCTGGATTCAGAGAGAGTACGCTCTATGACTCCCTGTAGAGGAAGTTTAACAGCAGGAAGAATTCGTCTGGGACAGTAGCGGTCAGGATAGTGGTTACCTTGATGGGCAGGAGGGTGGGCATAGGTGGGCAGTGGTACTCGGGGGCCTTGCAGGTGCTGGGCGTACTCTCCGTCTCGACCTGGGTGGCTCATGTGACGTGCGCCCATGAGGAAATGTCAGGATGTACACGAGGAGGTGTGCGTTGTTGCTTCTCACACTGACGTTTTAAAATCACCGAGTAGTTTCTGGGTGCCCAACCCTGTGCTGTATATATACACCCTTTAAGCTACATTACCTTGCACAGGCGGTTTCTTTCCTTCTTTTTAAACAGGCCTCTTTGTTAAGCACTGTCATTTCACAGATGAGAAGAGAGGCGCTTACGGAGTTGGTTCCCCGAGCATAGCTGGCTCTGCCAGCTCCTGGGTGGCGGGGCCACGGGGCCAGCCCAGCGCTGTCTGTGCCCTGCTCCTCGTTAAAGCATCTAGACTTCTGTGCGGGTGCCTCTCCGCCGGCCCAGCCCTTCCTCCTCTTAGACTTGAGCACGCGTGTCCTCCTCCTGGAGTTCTCCCGTGGCCCCCAGCGGAGCCTGAGTTCCTCGGCTGTCTGTGTCAGCTGGGCTCCTCTGCCCTTCCATGAGCGTAGCACACGCAGACTCCTGGGTGCGTAACCTTGCCCTCCAGAAAAGCCTGTCCCGGGCAGGACCTGTGCCACACTGCACACCCCACGCCAGACCCCAGGGCTGTCACCGCAGTGTGTCCAAGAGCGCATTTCTGTGTGCAGCATCTTAAATACCTGTTCTATCAGAGAAGTCTTCTAAGTAACGCATATACGTGTCGGACGTGTATTAGGAAGGCGTCTGCTGCAGGACTCCCTGGAATCTGTGCGGTTCTCCTGTGCCTTTTGGAAATTCTGGGCCATAGTGCCACATCTTGGGGAATGCAGGGATTTTAGTGGAAACTTGAGAACATGCTCCATCCCGTCCTTCTCTTCACGAGCAGTCTAGCTTGTGTCTGGGCCTGCCGAGCTGCCGCCAGAGGGAGGTGTTCAGGGAAGCACCTCAAACACTTCAGGCTGGCACAGCTGGCTGACCTTGCTGCTGTTTATAAAGGCATCAGCGAGCTCCCACACCAGGGAAGTGCTTGTGTTGTGTTCACTGCAGGCCTACTGTTTGGGTCTTACTCTGCCCACCCTGACACTCACGTGGCCAGGACGTCGTCCTGCTGAAATAGCTCTTGCATCCTCTGGAGGGGAATGATGCCTGCTATTGATTTGTGTCCCCAGCATCAAGCCCCTGGTGGTTCAGTGATCTTTCCTTCATTTGTTGAGCTGACATTAATTAAAGCTAGAAAACCTTTTACTGCCGTTTGGCTTTAAAAAGATAAACTTTGGGTTTAGCTTCCCAGTTACATGATGTGAGTTTTTTAAAGCCTCTCACTGCTGCCTTTACCCATTGCCTAGTGTGGCTGAAGGTGTGTGAACCAAGTCTTTGTCCTCGTCCAGAGCAAACAAGCGTGGACACGACTTGCCGGGTGCATGGAGGCCTCCCTGGGTCCTGTATGCAGCGAGTGGGCACGGGGCTAAGGATGGGCGGCACTCTGCCACCACACTGCACCCCACGCCCCTCAGGCTCCACAGTTGCAGGCCAGACCCGTTCAGAGTGAGAGGGGGCAGGAGCCCTACCTTTGATGTAGTTTCTACGGTATCCTAGCAACTAGTTCCCCAGCAGTTGAAGCTGGAAGTTGGAAGAGTGGGATGTCCTGTCGTGAGTGAGACGCTCACAAAAGTGGACTCCGTTTCCTTACTCAGGTGTGTTGGCAGATGGTCCGGCTGCTTTAAAATAAGGCTGAAATGCTTCAGGTTATGCCTTTAGATTGTGTCTGCTTGGCTTTTGGTTGTACAGCTCTTGTTTTCGTACATCGTGAAGATCTCAGCAGCTCAGAATGAACACTGTCATTACCACACTGAAACGTCTGCGTGTGAAGGCTGTGAGTGGCTCGTGGCTCGTGCACACACAGAGGCCAGATGGTGGTCTGCCCTCTGACCTCGGGCCTGCACTCATGCCTGGCCACCCATGGGTCTTGCTCAGCCTGCCTCACTCAGCTGTCTCCTCTCCTCCCAGAGGTCAGAGTGCATCAGTCCTGCTCCGGCCTGTTTACTTGCACGAAAAGCAAGACTGCTGGAGGTTTACTGTCACGTCTCTTAGAAAACGGGAGTCTGTCCTTTCCGAGGTGAGGTGCTTGGCAGGAACCATGTGGCCTGCAAGCGACCACGTGCCCCTTGCTCCTCCTCCGCCTGGGTTGGTGAGAAAGTGGAAGCTGCTGCTTTCGAGCTCCTGTCAGTCACTTGACCCACCTGGCTTGGCGATGACAGTGTTTCCTTCGGCTTCTCCGTGGTCACTGTTAATGTTTTAAGTGCCACCATGTGCAGTTCGTTCCAAACCAGAAACAAAACTTTGTGCGAACATACATTGCCATTCGTCTTTGTCCTTAAGGGCCTGCTCTTTTGGCTGGTTGATTTAACGAACACCATTTAAAGCTTGAGTTTTATTTTCACTAGAGGGCATCTCCCTAGACCCGTCCCCACACTGCCACACCCAGCGTCAGGTGGCCCTTCCTGACTCTCCTTTGGCACCTTGGCTCCCTTGCTGTCCATCTTCCCGGGGTCTCCCTCCGTCTACACTGGCCATTCTCCCAGGTAGAGTTAAACCTTATTTATTTGAGAGAAGTCTGCCAGAATCCCAGTCCAAACGAGGCCACTTTTTATTGTCTCGTTTATCCTGTCGTTTTACATTGTAGTCGTTACACCAGCTAGTAGTGTGCTTATTTCTCTCCACTGGGCATTCTAGGACGTTCAGGAGGACTGCGGCGTCAGGCCTTCACCTCATGGGCACTTAGCTGAAGCTGAGTTCACAGGTGAACATACACATGCCCACCTCTCTGCTTTGCTTCCCTTTGTGGTGATCGCCTTGACTCTCTGTCCCTTAGTTGGAGACTGGCACAGGGAGAATGAAGACCTGAGAAATGGTGTTGTGTTTAATGAAATCCTCTTGTGGCCTCTGATGCTGGTTGAGAAACAGTGACTCGTGAGAGGCCATGAACTGGCGACCCTTCCTCGGGAAGAGTGCCGGCAGCTGGAGAACTAACCGCTGTTGATAACTAAGCAGACGGGGTTTCATCGACCTGCATGATCTGGCTTTTCTAGCCCCCCAGGCGGCTCTGTCCATGGGGTTCTCCAGGCACGAATACTGCAGTGGGTTGCCGTGTCCTCCTCCAGGGGATCTTCTCCACCCGGGGGTGGAAGCTGCGTCTGCTTTCTCTGACAGGTGGGTTCCTCACTGCCGCGCCTCCTGGGAAGCCACCTCACCTGGGCATGGAGCTCAGGCAGGCAGTGCTGGAGTCTGAGCCCAGGTCCTTCCTCATCCATTCTCATTCTTGCTGTTACGGATGCTGGTTGGTCCCCATTCCCACGCCATTTTCCCTCCAAGCCACCCTCCACGGCTGCCAAAGAGAGATGCCTGATTTTTCTGCTTCAGCTCTCTCAGTGGATTCTCATCGTATAAAATGCAGACTCCTTTCTGCAGCCTGAAATGCCTCTGGCCTCGACCCCTGCCCTCTGCCAGCATCCTGCCTGCAGCCCCAGCCTTGCCCGGCTCGTGTCTCCCGTCGCGAGGTTGCGCACGGCCGGCGCCGCTGCTGTCTCCCCAGCGCACCAGGTGACCAGCTTCTCTTTATCCTGAGTTCTCACCTCAGTCCCCTCCTCAGAGAAGCCGCCTCCCACCTCCCTCATCCGTGTCTTGTCCTCCTGTGCCCATGCTTGACCACATCAGCCTCAAGGTCTATCTCTCTGAGGCTGATGCCCGCCTCCTGTCTAAACGCCAGTGCCACGGACGGGGACCTGCGTGTCCCATTAGTTACTAGATCCCCAGTGCCGAGCACCCAGATGACAGTTAAATCCTGAGAGGCTGGATGTGTGTTAACAGTGGAAGCCCGCCTTTGTATCTAAATCGCTTGCTCTCATTCCAGTGTAAGTGTCAAGAAGCGTGTTGTTCACAGAGGAGAGGGAAAACGTGTTGAAGTATGATTTCTGAAATTGAGCGAGGTTCCCCCCCAACGTGGGACAGCCAGTACTTTAGAAGTTTTAGAAAGACCTGCGTCAAGGAAGAGCTTGAGACGTTAGTATGCCCCCTGCAGCCAGCTTGGCTCAGGTATCATGGGTGCTTATTTCCAGTTAGTGCTGGAGGCGTTTGCACGCTCTCAGTTCCCGCTGAAGGTGGTCTTGACTCTGCAGTGGACACCACAGTGCTCCTCCCTCAGTGAGGCGACAGAATCGCCCATGCCCCCGGTGCTCAGCTCAGCTGTAGTGATTGCAGTGCCCACAGACAGCGTGAGGCGTCCACGGGTCTGTGCCCGTCCAGACCGTGGGCCGGCCGCTCTTGCCTGCTGACTGGTTGCTGCTGCGGGTGGTGGGAGGAGAGGCCACCAGCCTGGGCTGGGTGACCTGGGGGCTCAGACTGGTGGAGTTTGGACTGAGGACAGGTTGCGCGGGCACTCTGGTGGCCCGCGTGCAGTGTGCCGACTCCTGGGAGCTGCTGGGCCTCGCCCAGCCAGAGCCCTCCAGAAGCCCCGCTGCTCCTCGTGTATGCCTTCGCGTCTGAGAGCTGCTTTTGACCCCTGGCTATGCTTTATTCATATAAAGATGTTGTTAGTACCAGGCAAGCAATAATCTTCCATAATTTAGATGTGGTTACTTACTTTTTTCTGGGCTTCCAGGTAGCTCATTGATAAAGAATCTGCCTACAGTACGGGAGATGCAGGAGACCCAGATCCGATCCCTGGGTCATGGGGAGGGGGGACCGGTCCATGGGGAGGGGGGACCGNAGGCCAGCAAGTCCTTTTTTCCAGAGAGCAGAGTGCTGTGGACGTACCCTCTCCCCTGGCGGCAGGCCCTTGAGTGTCCCTCCCTCCGCCGGCTGCTCCTCACAAGGAGCAGGGCCCTATCAGGGCCCAGTGACCTCCCCGCCAGCGGAGCCCCTGACGTGAGCGGAGCCTGGGTCCTGGCTTCCCTTGAGCAGTTCACCGTGTCCAGAAGGCCTCTCCTGGAGGAGGTCTCCCTGGAGCCCAAAGGCTGAGGTGGTGTGTGGCGGGGGGCCTGCTTGTGTGCCGTCAGCAGCGTTGCACATACCGCTCAGCTCTGGCAGGACTGGGGTCCGCCCCTCTGAGCAGATGGAGGCCAGGCGCCCGCAGCGTTTACCGCCTCCTCCTAGGTGAGCGTGCACACGTGTGAGCACACGTTCCACAGGAGGGTCACAGTGAGCAGTGGTGGCGGAGGGAGCTAGGGCCTTGGTGGGGCGGGTACTGTGTGGCGGGCCCTGGGCTGGCCGTCCCTGCCCCGCCCCGTGCCGGGTTCGTCAGTCTCAGACTGTGTGCCCTTGAGAGCCCCCGAGTGCACACGGAGCCGCCTGGTGGCCTGGCCCTCTGGTGTGGTTTGCTTAGACGTGGCCTCGCTCCGTCGCAGCCCGAGACCTGTTGTGGGGCTGTTGCCAGGCCGACGGCCGCTCCACAAGGCGCTCTGAAGTACTGAGATGGTCCCGGAGTGTGTCACAGACAGAATTAGCTTCAGGCCCGGGAGGCCGTTTCCCACTGAGCCCATGGACATGAGGTACCTGCCCGCCAGCCCCCGCGCACCACAGGGCTTTGGAGTGGGGACCGCGGGGTGGCCACGGGCCGAGCGGGGTGTCATCTTCTATGACTTTGCCCCACACTGACAGGCCGCGAGGCGGGGCGGCAGCGGCGAGCCTCGGAGGCCGGCGCCTGACCCATCTGGGCCCTGAGGGCCGGAGGGCTCACTGCGGCCGGGGCCAGGCTGAGGACAGCGGCTCCGCGGTTCCTCGCCCCCGTGGTGACGCAGGGAGCCTGGGGAGACGGCAGGACAGCTCTGGCTCCTGAGCGGAGAGGAACCTTCGCGCTGTGGCCGTCCCCGCCTGCAGGCGGTCGTGGATGGGAAGTCAGCCGTGCGCACTGGGGCTGGTGAAGGCAGCCTTTGTTTCAGAGTCATTCAGACACAGGCGGGTTGTGTTACTCTGGTGGACACTTGTATGCTGGGATGTTTCTGTGAGAATTCAGCAGCGTTCCCCTGGGCCTCTGCGCCACTTCCTTTGATGTTCTAGTTCCCTGGGCAGTTGGAGGCTGAAAAGCAGCCCCAGCTCTCAGAGCAGAGGAGCTTCTGAGACAACGTTCAGCCTCAATAAAGACTGAGACACTGCTCCTTCCGGTAGCGCCTGCGAAACACGAGCGCATTACCTTATTGTGATTGTGACCTTCATTTTTCAAATTTGGCAATAATTTACTCCCCTGCACTTTTCTCTTGGGGCTTCCCTGGTGGCTTAACTGGTAAAGAATCCACCTGCAATGCAGGGTTCGATCCCGGGGTCAGGAAGATCCCCCGGCAAAGGATACGGCAACCCGTGCCATTCCATATTCTTGCCTGGGAAATCCCAGCAACCCAGCCATTCCATATTCTCGCCTGGGAAATCCCACAGCAGAGCCTGGTGGGCTGCAGTCCACGGGGTCGCGGCGAGTGGGGCGCGGCTATGTGCTGGCACGCTCACTTTTCACCTCCCCTCGCCTTGCAGTGCTTGATCACTGCGTTCGGTAGTAGCCGTCAGCTGTGAGTCGGTGAACGAGAGGGCACACACACTGACTTGCACTCATTGCTAGGACGACGCCAGGGCCTCGAGCAGTCTGCGTTGGCCGGCGCTGACACACCTGAGCCACAGAGCTGTGCCCTCGGATTAAAATGCAGAAATGCAGGGAAAGTTAGGCTCCAGACAGACCAGCAATTCGGAGGAAGAGGAGTGCGCCAGCACGGGTGGTTTGTGGTGGGGACTGAATACACGCTGGTTTCCAGCATCCTGCGAGGGGGCCAGTATGCCGTCTGCCTGGTGAGGACCCTGACTTTCTGAGTGAGGAGAGCCTGTAGTTTAACTGAGTGAAGTGATGATTGGAGATGAAGGCAGAGCTTGGATGCAGGTCACCACGTAGCCGAGTGTCCCAACGTTTGGACCCAGAGCTCAGCCCTGCAGATGGGGGTGGCTCCTCATTAATGGGCACTAGCAGTGTTTTTCAGACTTGTCTCCTCCATGAGGACCCTCTCTCCTGGGTCCCCTGTGTCACAGGCAGGTTGCCCGCCATCCAAGGACGCCCGTCTCCCCCCCGCCCCAGCCCCACTCGGGTGCCCGCTGCAGTTTGTTTGCACAGGTTCCTACTCCGGCAGCAGCAGCCTTGGTGGGGCCTGGCCTTCCCTGGCAGCAGTTTGGGAAATGCCTTGTTGTTTTCTTTTTCTCTCAAAGTAAATACTTGAAGAGCAGAGCAGAGGCTGGTTAGGGCACTCCTGCAGAAGGGGTCAGGGTCAGAGAAGTGCGCCCCCTGTGGACACGGCCCCCAGGTGCTCACGGTCTCTCCGACTCGCGTGGCCGGGGTGGGGGGGGGGTNTGGCCGGGGCGGGGGGAGGGGGGTGCGGGGGGCAGGACTGGTGTCACTCAGCTGGGAGAAGAGTCGCCCTCCTGCCCCATTCCTGTCCTCCTCCTCTCTGGCTGGCAGGAACTGCTGTATTTTGAGGTGTTTTGGTTTTCAGCAACGTGAAGCATTTTGGAAAAGTCTTGAAACAGAACTACTGCTTTGCACTCTGAAAAATCCTGCCATTTTAATTAGTCTGAGAAGATACTAGCTTAGATGTGGATGTTACCTCCGAAGCATCCTCATGTTGAGGGAAGAAGTCTCAGGGCAGGTGATGATGTGGTTTTAAAGCCTAACAAGGTGGCCTGGGCGTCCTGTCCTCAGGCCAGCTTTATCCGAGGTGCTGACGTGTGTTCTCTGCCCTGCTGAGTAGTGTGCTTTGGAAAGTTTGTCAGGTATGTAAACCCCTGGCTGTACATGGGTTTGCTGTCTAAAAATATATTTTTTTAAATATCCTGCAAGCAAGATGAAATATAGATATTATCTATAGCACACATATCTGTTATATGCGTACTGTACATAGGATGTTAAATATATGCACATTATACATCTGCAGGCATGTTAACATATAAAAACCATAAATAGATACTACATAGTTTGTGTACATACACACGTATATCCTGAGAAGTCAGTAAAATCCTTCAGCATTCTAATTGTTTTAGTCTAAATAGCTGAAGCTCCAGTATTCTGGCCACCTGATGTGAAGAGCTGACTGATTGGAAAAGACTGATTCTGGAAAGGACTGAAGGCAGGAGGAGAAGGGGACAACAGAGGATGAAATGGTTAGAGAGAGTCATTGACTCAATGGACACGAGTTTGAGCAAGCTCTGGGAGGTAGTGAAGGACAGGGAAGCCTGGCGTGCTGCAGTCCATGGGGGTCGCAGAGAGTCAGACACGACTGAGCGACAGCAAATAGTTTTAAGTTTTTAGTGCCAGCCTTTTGAAAAGTTCGTTCATTCATTCAGTTGAGTATTTATTGGTTCCTTCCGTGTTCCAGGGCGGTTTGGCAGCCCTGTGAAGGGCTGTTTTAATCAGTATTTTTGACTTTGCTGGGCACTCTGTCTCCATCATAGCGGTCCTCTCAGCTGCTGCAGCACAAAAGCAGCCACAGACGGTTCGCACGTGAGTGGGTGTAACTGTGTGCCAGTAGAACTTTATTTATTGTGGATACTGAAATTTGGGTTTCACATGATTTTTGTGTGTCGCAAATTGGTATCTTCTTTTTATTTTTTCCCCAACCATTTAAAAACATGAAAACTAGGGACTTCCTGGGAGGTTCAGTGGTTAGGACCTCACTGCCGGGGGCCCAGGTTCAGTCCCTGGTCAGGGAACTGAGATTGCACAAGCTGCATGGCGTGGCCAAAGTAAATTAATTAATTTAAAAAATATGAAAACTTTTTAACTTGCACCCATCCAAAATCACAGGCCGTAATTCCCCCAGCCCCTGTTCTCAGTAGCTTCTTGACACTGAGCACAGTGGCCAGAGCAGAGTCCCTCTCATCACAGGGCCCTGGTCCCCATCACCTGAAGGACTTCAAGTTGCACTGATTCCAGTAACTGGAAGTCAGATGAACGTCGTTCTCATCAGCAGTCCCAGCATCAGTGTCCTGACTCACCGGACTTGGCTTTTTCAGAGTGCTTTTGGCACGTCAGTCCTAGCCCTGGGCTAGTAGTGTCATGGCTGTGGGGTCTGTCTGTCTCCAGTTGCCTCCCAGCCCACACTCCCCTGCCCTGCCCTGTCTCCTCACCTGCCTGGTGCAGGGCTGCGGGGCTCAGTGTGGAGCCGACGATGTGGAGAGGATGCACTCATGGCTGCCGCCACTCAGGTGCTGGGTCCGGGGACCACGTCTCACTTCAGCTCTCCAGGCCCCGGGGTTCCCAGGTGCTCAGTCCACGTGCTCATCACTAGCTCTTTCAAGGCACCACGTGCTCTGGTGAAGGGCCGGCCGGACTGTGAGTCCTCACTCCGGTGCTGATCGCAGGGTTCTTTGAAGGCAGTTTTGTTACAAACAGGCTCACGCCTTCTGTTTGGAGTAGCTATGGAAACGTTAGAAGCTCTCTTTCTAAAGCCGAGCAGACAATAAAGCGCTTGGAGTGTTGGTAGGATTAGAGACTCTGGAAGATGTTTAATTTTCTCCCCCCATCTTGCTTGCTTTCTGTCTCGGTAGAGAGGGAACAAGAGGGCAATGTGAATATTAACCGGGCCGCTTTCATCTCCCTGTGACCCTCCAGGCTGTCTGGGTCTGTGGGGGCACCCAGCCCGGCCCTTCCGGCTCCTAATGAGGGGAGTCATGCATATTCATGAGCCGGGTCCTGGGGCTGGGACTCCTTGCCTCTCTTCCGTGCAGACGTTGTAAAGGAACACGTTAAAATTAGGAACTCAGAGACCCTAGACAGTAGTGCCAGGATGTTCTCACTGGAAATAGATACACTTTGGAGGATATTGTTGTGGTATTTGACTTACAGGCAGACAGCACAAACCCCAAACAGGGTGCTCACTTAGGTCGAGATGGAGGACACACCTCTCATGTCTAATCACACAGTGTCCAGCAGGACTGGATGAGGTCCGCCTGAGAGAGGAAGTAAGGTTGGTTTCACTTATGACATAAAGAATATGAAATACAAGTCTGAGTGAGGCGTGCCTGGGTCTCACTGTTCTTTGTGTTTTTCGATTTTCGGCATTCTGGGAAATTGACCCCGCCATGACCGTGTGGCCTTAACTGCCTAGACCCCTCCCACGCCCTCCACTTAACCCGTCTGTTTGCCCTTTGAACTCTGGTTTCGGCAGAAGACTGAACTGCCGCTTCGGCTTTGGGCTCCAGTGCTACTCCCGTCAGACTGTGCCAGGACCCTGCTTCCCAGGAGACAGTGATGGTCGCGTTTGTCCCCAAAGCCCTGGCTGGGATCACCGCCCTGGGCGCTTGTAGGGTTGGTCATCAGGGTGGTCGTCATTAATCTCACTGTTTCCTCTGTTCAAAGTAGTGACTGTGTGAGGTTTCTGCAGAAATGAGCAAGTGAACGGTGGGGTAAGACGCTGAAACACCATCACAGGATGTCCACAGAGCGCAGGGTTACTCCCTCGGTGGGCGTGACTGAGACCTACCCTTCTATCCATCCACACCAGAATTCTCCTGTGTTTTGTCATCCTGNGCTCGGACAGCGAGCAGATGTTTCCAGCGCCATGCCTGGAGCAGAGGACAGAAGGTAAATAAGCCATCATCCTGACTTGTGAAGAGCTCACAGGGCGTTGGGGTGGACAGAAATATGAACAAATAAGTATAGCTCCCAGGATCTCAGCACACACATCATCATGCACTGTGTCGGGTCTAGCTGCATGCTGGGGACAAGAAAACGGACTCTGTGGCTCCTGCCCTCCAGAAGCTCACCGACGCATAAGCACATCAGCAGATGCAGTGTGATGAGAACTGGTAAAGGAAGAAGAAGGGAGAGAATGTTTGGAAACATGCAGTAGGCACGCCCAGCTCAGGCTGGTGTCGGGGCTGGCCGGGACAGAGCGGATGGGTTTCCAGGAGCGGGGTCTCAGCTGCTCGCCCTGGGTGGGGAGGGGCAGGTGACGGGGAGCAGGTCCGAGGTCAGGGCTCACATGTGGAAAGATGGAGGGCGCCTGGCAAGGTGATGTTGCCGGAGCCGGGGGTGTCCTTTGCCCTGGAACTAAGATCATCCGACAGTCCGAAAGCTCTGGAAGACGGCTCTTTCCTCCAGACACTCGGCACTGGCAGCTGGTGGTGGCAAGACCGGCATCTGATGCCTCGATTACAGAGCTCGCCAGCCCTCCAGTTGCGAGGCGCTGTCAGTGCATCTATGGGAATTTCCCCTCTCTTTCTTTCAGTTAAAGTGAAGAACCAGGAAGCTTCAGAAAGAAGTGTTCTGCGCCTGTCGTTTAGCATTGGAGAGTTGTCACACACAGGAACTGGAATGCTCCAGGCTTATACACGGTCTTGCCCAGATGCAGCCTCAGATGTTCGCTCCTCCACTCAGTTCTTTGATCCCTGCCTCATCTTTTTCTGCAGCAAGGGCTGCCTCATGATGATGGCGTCCTGCGCGAGACGTGACTTGCTGAGAAAACCACTAATGTGTTGAAGGTCTTTGTTGCCCAGGATCATCCTTTTCATTCTCTCCTCTGTGACAAAGTGAGGGTTTAGTGATTGTAGAGGAGGAGTTCAACTTGTATGCATTTGAGAGTCTGTGGATTCATCTCCAGAAAAGACATACAGCCTTCTAAAAGCCCTGGGCTTTGTTGTGAGAGGGTGACGAGGGTCCTGGCGAGATGAGAGCATTTTTCCCACTGAACGGGCAGTTATCTTAGGATTGCATCAGCCACCATTCTCTGCCCTTTGGTAAAGGTCATTTGTACCCACCAGTGGTCTTGGTGGTCCGCCTCCAGAAACCAGTGGGTCTGTGTGCGCTCGCAACTGCGGGCCGCGTCGGCAGAACCGAGAGGGAGCAACCAGCAGGCACTTCCTAAGCCCAGAGCCGCTGGTTTCCTGTGTCCTGGCCGGCCGCCTGACTAGAGTGGACAGGCTCATGTTCTGCTGGTTTCCTTCAAGGTTCCCGCGCTCTGTGCACATGGAGGCCTTTCTGTGAGACTCCCGTGCTGAGGAGAGAAGCCTCACTGCTGAGCCAGGGTTTGGGACGAGATCTGGAGTGCGGACTCTTGAGTTCAGGGACCCATCTGATCGCCTTTGGGGGAGCAGACGCCTCGATGTGGCATCAGACAGGCTTGCCTGGGAAACACTGGTAACAAGGAGGAAGGACTCATTTTTCCTGCTACTCTCCCCCTGATCATGGGGCAGGGAGGCCTCTGTTCCTTGGAAAAAGTGTTTATTCCACACTTGGCACTTTGTTCTTTCTGAACCAACAGAGGGTGCCAGGCCCAGTGTTCTGGCGTCTCTCTGTGTCACTGGGCCCAAGACTAGGGCAGTCTTATGGAAGGACATTTCAGTGGCCGCCTAGCACCCTCCTGAGGTTCCCACAGCTCTTGGTAAGTACAGACCTCAGCAAAGAGCGCAGTGAGTCTATGTTCCTCGTTAGTTGTCTGTGTGCGCAACACTTAGATCCGGGCTGGGGCACAGGGAGGCGCCGCCTTCAGACGGCACAGTAAGGCTTTCACAGGCCTGCTCCGCCTCTAACATACAGAATGAGGGGATCCCACGGCGGCTCCCGGGGGTCAGTGTTCAGCTATAACTGGGCTTACTTTAAACAAGACGATCTTCTTGCCCGATTCCACCCTAGTGTCTTTGTGACTCATTCTATAATACTCTTATTCCTTCCCTGGTGACTCAGTAACAAAACTGTCCAGCACATACTTGTGTGTGTGTGTGTGTGCGTGTGCGCGTGCACTCCGGCATGCATGCTTGTGCTCACACACTTCCCATGCGGCTGCGTGTGTGTGTGTGTGCGTGTGCGCGTGCACTCCGGCATGCATGCTTGTGCTCACACACTTCCCATGCGGCTGCTCTAAGCCTCTGCCTCCCCTTTTGTTCTTTCAGTCCAGCGCCTCTCTGTGCCAGTTGCTGGACACACACAGCATTGGACATACGTGTGTATATGTGTGTCTTTCGCCTCTTGAATTATTTCCCGCTCTGCGTGCATATTCACAGCACATCCTCCAGGAGAAAGTGTTCGTTGATTCTGGGTGTTTAGGGTCGTCTGCCCGTCTCCTCTTCCAGTGATGCTCGGGTGAAAGCGTGTTGGCAGATTCCTTCACTCTGCTCCCAGTTCTAACCCAGTGGGTGGTGTATGCCATCCGAAACCTCACGGAAGACAACAGCCAAAACCAAGACCTGATTGCGAAGATGGAGGAGCAGGGTCTGGCAGATGCATCCCTGCTTAAGAAAATGGGGTTTGAAGTTGAAAAGAGGGGTGACAAGCTGATTCTGAAGTCAACTAGTGACACGCCTCAGCTGGTAAGTGTGCCAGGAGGACTAGCTCCCCTTCAGTCTATGGAAAGTGGTCCCCACTTGCCCATCACCTTCAAAGTGACACTTTGATGTGAGTGCTTCATAAGAACATGGGTGGATGTATTTTGCCTCCTGAGACGGCAGAGAAAGCCCTACATTTAATTGCAAATAACTTTTTATTCGGGCTTTCCCCTGCCATTTTCTTAAGAGAGTTGAAATTTCAAACTTGTTCTAGGGGAGAAGAAGAAAAGGCATATCAAAATTTTCACGTGGTATAAAAGTTTCTGGCAGTAATGAGACCTTCTTTAAAAGACAGCTAATGTTGGCTGCAGTGAAAAGAACAGAAAGCTCCTTGTATGATGCTGAATGGGTTGTTTCAGGTTTCTTTCCGTTATTTCTATCGTTGACCAAAATTCTCTTGTATTTTTTTTCCTTTGATGGTTCTTGTAAATAGCTCTGTTACATCTGCAGTTTTGTTTCTTTTTTTCTCCCTCTTAGTGAATGAACTCTCCATCCAAAAAAATCTGAATTTTTGGAATCTGTTTCCGGAATCTTTCGCAGTATGTGAAATCGCAAGTGTTTGAAGATTTTATTACATACACGTTTAAGAATCTGTGAATCTTCTAGATAATAGAGTTAAATGCATATAAGCTTAAAAGTGAAAGTGCTTGAGGGTCCTGTTGATTCTTTGCTTTAAAATGTAGCTGTCTGGTTTGCTTCTGTCCCCATGGAATACAATGTGTGTCTAAGTGATAGATTGTACTTACTGTGGCCGCAGATAATAAATTCCTCTCGCTGAGCGCATGTCCCTTCTTTGGCAAAGACTTGGAAGTTTGCTCGGGTCCACTCTCTCCTTCCCTTCTTTGTCTCCTCTTGTGGGGTTTTCTGGGCTCTGGCAGGCGGCTGAAGTAGTTTCTCACTGTGATTAATTCCAGCAATCGCTTTTCACCCCTTCTGCCTTTCCAAAACATTGACAAGACTCATTTCCAGTTAATTAATTCGAGAGATGGCGAAGAATAGAGGGCTCTCCGAGGGCTCTCGCTCTTCACTTCAGGCCCTGGGCAGCTTTGTCACTGAGCCCTGTCCCTCTGGAATGTGGCGGGAGCGAGCGGGTGAGGGACTAGTGGGCCATTAACTCTTCCCGTTCCAGATCACCCTAGACCTAGGCGTCCCCAGACCCCTGAGGCTTACCAGCCGGTGCCTGCATCAACCACCGCCCTGGCCATAAGTGGGGAGGAAGATCTCACAGTCGACTGTGTGTGCAGAACCTCGGCATTAAAGGTTCATCCCGGTCTTCCTCAGTTTAAAAGGCACTGGTCTTCGAAAGGCACCACTCAGTTTCAGCCAGGGCAGTGGAATTGCAGAAGTAGCTTGGGGGAGCAGGGGCGTTCTGACCCGTGTCTGTCAGTGTGCACACACTCAGAGAAAGAACTGGATTAAATGAGTATGAAAGTCTTTGTAACCACCCAGATCATTAATGTAATCAGCAAACACTCTCGGGGCAGGTCGTGTTGTAAATGCTTAAAATGTGTTGTCTTCTGGAACAGGCGTGTTACTAAGCTAAACTGTAGCGTGAAATCTTGCATAGTTCCTATTGAACCTTCCAAAATGAAAATGGCAAAGACCCAACCAGAAGTTTTCTAGAAATACCGATTGTTCCAAAGTAAAGTGCTCCTAAGTTTTTGTAGCTGTACTTAAATTGCTTTGTCGGGGGTCGGGCGGGGGAATTAAAACCAGCTGAAGCATGTTAAGAATGAAATAAAAGCTTTCCCGTATGCGGTCTAATGTCTTCTATAAAACTGAAGAAATGCCAGTCTCTACAACTGTAGTCATCTGTGAATAACGTTTACTTCCATCCTTTGTGACATTCCGTTGGTAAAGAATCCTTTGCAAAATCCAGAATGCACGAAGAAGCCCTTCTCTTCTGGGACACAAGGAGTTAAACCCCTCGTCTCTAACTAGAAGTCTGGCCAAAGGGGAAAGCAGTGGGAGTCCCTTTTCCTTTTAACAAGTTTGCAATAGACACTTCTTTTTTGCCCTGTCTCAATGGATGTGTGCACACCAGTGGCATCACACAAACATGTCGGTATAAGCCATGTAATAACAAACACACACACATCAAAGAGAGCCTTGTGAGAATACAGAATGGGATGAGGACTGTGTGTTTTCTAAATAGGAAATGCGGGGCTTGCATAGTGAAAACACGCTGACGGCTGCATTGTGGCTGCGTTTGGTGCCTCCCGACACATTAATTCCCGAACACAACAGCTCCCCTGTCCTCTGCCAGGGACTTGGAGCTTCTGAGAACCTTGTTTTGCACGCCACAGAGGATTAAAGCACAAGCACCACCTCGATCAGTCGTTTAGAAGGAAAGGGGAAAAAAAAGGCAGCCCAGCCTTACAGAATTTGTAAAGAGAGAACGGTCACAGCAAGTTTTGTGACCATATTACTGCTTTCAAGAGCGGACTGACAAAGCAGTTCAGTTTCGTAGCCTGGTCTCTTCTAAGAGAGAGCGGAGAAAGGCCTTCCTGCTCAGTGTCGAATCCGAGCGTTTACAGCGTGATGTCTTTTAATACCTTAACAACGGATGTTCGTTTTTCAGAAGTACTTGTTTTCACAGTTTTAGTCATAAGCTATTAGAATTTGTCTTTATGTCCATTCTATTAATACACCTCATAGATTTGACTCTTTTGGAAGCTGATACCAGATGCATTTTTGTTCGGTAACTTCTGAAACTAACAGGATTCTTTGGAAACTGCCGAAAGAAGCCCGTCCGAGGAATGATTGAGGTCATGTGGGCTGTCAGTAAATCTCAAATCAGAAGCTGAGATTTTTACATGTGTATATCTTGTGTCCATTAGCCCCTGAAGGCATTGATATGCTTCTCTCACAGCAACAGCTGGCAGCTAAATGTTACACTTTTTCTGCTGTTTTGATTTCTATTAATTATATGAATAATGATAATATGCATGGGTAAACAAAGGTTTGGGGGACAAAAATGCTTTCTTTGCCAGAGGAAGACCTAAATATTTAGTATTTATATAAAATGCTGTCAGTAAGTTCTGCACAGAAAGGAATCAATCTGTGTATGAGAGGCAGTAAGATTAAGACAGAATTTTTAAATGCAGGGAAGGGAGGGAAGTACCTTAACATTTAAGAGGAAAGGCCCTTTCAGTGCTGTCCAAGGTTCTGATAATTTCAGCTACAGTGGCCTGAATATGGAAAATCAGTTAAAAACCTTTTTAAAAAGAAATTTAGATTTTTTTCTCCACTTGTAATTATATGATGGAGTATCTATTTTCTTCTTCCCTACACATTTTAATATATTTTTTGGGATTTTTCAGGTCAAATCATATTCAGGTGGCATCTCAATGTAAACATGCTGTGCCGTCTATACTATACATGGATTTTAGAGGTGAGCCTTTCTGTAGATGCAGTGCTCACAGTTTCTTCATGCATGCCCTCATCACAGCCAGACACTTAGGTCCAAGAAATGACTTTCTGAAGGCTTTGATAGTTGTTTATTCCTGCTCAAGTTGAAACCTTAAATTAGGAACATTAAGTAAAATGTTTCTTTTTGTTTAAGCAACATAATGTACATTGTTCATAAGAATATAAAATTGTGTTGTGCTTTTCCTTCAGTTAAGTAGGCTCTTAACGTGATGTTTTACGGCCTCAATAACAGTTTTTACCACCACCGTGTGCAGTGGTGGTCAAGAGCATAAACTCGGAATGGGTGCTGGAGTCCAGGCCCCCTCTTTCACCTGGGAGACTACAGGCAGATTCTGTCATCCAAAAATGGGGCTTGTAACCCCTGCAGCCTCTCAGAGTGTGAGGATGAGCGCGAATGTGTGTGGGAGCACTTAGGGCAGTGGCTGACGCATGGTGAACACTTGCTCATGCTACTGTTGTCATTGTTAAGCCTCTGACACCTCCATTGTGAGCGTATCTGAGGGACGTGCATGGAAACTGTGTCTTGTCTCCTCCTCTCAGCCTGCCCCAGGGCTGGGCATACAGTAGGTGCTCACTAAGTGTATTCTGTTTCTTTAGCAGATTCTTGTATGGTGCTTTCCATGTACCGGGCAATGTTCTAAGCACTTAAAAAATATTAACCACTAATCCTCGCAGCAGGTAGGCAGTCTGTTCCAGTATTAATCCCATTACATGGATGAGGAAGTTGAGTTGCTGAGGTTAATGCCTGGAGTCACACAGCAGTAGATGCTTAATGAATAACTGCTGTGGTTAATTAGCAGGGAGTGAATGAGGGGAAAAATACAGCTTCTTTCCCCAGAAGCAGAGAAAATAAATGCAGCAGAGATGCCTAAATTGTGGCTCTCGATATAGAGCCAGGGGAGCTTTATGGGGAGAGCACGATTAGAAAAACCCACACTCACATCTCAGCTCCCCTTCCTGCCAGCTCAGCAGCTTTGCTCAGGCTGCTTAACCACTCTGAGCCCGTTTCCTTCATGAACAGCAAGCGTACCAGGCAGGGCCTCGGACGCAGCACTAAACAGGACACAGTCTGTGGTCCCCGGAGGCTGACATTCTGCTGAGAAGGAACAGATAAAACAGCAGTAAGAGCATCACATACTCTAGTCCGTGCCGTGACGCAAACAAGGTGAGGATGTAGTTTAGTTTTGACTTCCAGGTGAGCAAGGAGGGGCAGTGGGAGAGAATCACCACTCATTCATCTCTCCTTGAGTAAACCCAGGGGTGGTTAGTTGTGAGCAGCCCAGGGGAGGGGCTGCGTTTCCAGGGCTGTTGGGTCCTTTCCCCCACCCCCC